>JAOXJP010258405.1:0-21275 GCA_025762735.1 Platanus orientalis | reverse complement strand
GTGTAGATCTAGGTTTTAGGGTTGAAAAGTGAGGAGAAGGAAAGAGGAGAAGAAGAAGCAAAAGTATAAAGGCTGAATATGTATTGAGTTATTAGCTTCTCTCTCACATTCATTTTATTTATAGTCAAGAATACCTGGGTTATACCATATAATTACGAGTATACCCTTATACATGAGACTGGACATAAATGCCCTTATTACATATTACATGCTGTATCATGCTGCTTTCCTACTGTTAACCTTAGAAAGTTTGATTAGCATAACTGTGGGTAAATGAATTAGTCCTTGAATGAACATTCTTAAACAAAAGAGAAAATGTAGTAGTTACAGGTTGGCATTTTTAAGTACTTTATAATGTTAACTATTCCATGGAATTTGATATACTTCTTGATTTTCTTTCCCTTACTACTCTGTTTACTCTTTACTATTTGCTAGCTATTGTTTCATTTCTTAGCTACTCATTTTTCTGTGAATATATTTGGTCTGACGTTGAACTTATTTCATTGTAGCATATTGTTGTTGTTCTAATTATTTTATTTGCTGTAGACTACCTTTTCGTTGTCAAGGAATACATGTGTTATTTTGATCCTCTCTTTTTTTCCTTTTTCTTTTTCTTTTAAAGCAATCATTTGTGGTTCTTCTCAGGCAACTGAATCTTTGTGGCAGTTAATGGGATCTAACACCAAACAGCCTGTTCAACAAGACTCTTCTCCACTCCAGCTTCAACAGAGACATCAAGGTTCTTTTGATGACAGGCATAAAGCCTCCACAAGTTCAGTTAGCTACATGAAGCCCCTTCTATCTCCTGCTGGGCAGCTTTCAATTATTTCTACACATGATGTGGTTGGTACTCAGAAGGTATGCACAATGATTATTAGAATTGACTTGTGATATTGTTTGTGTATGTATATTTTCTACAGCTTCCTTATTTCTCACTTGAATATTTTGCTCTTACTGTTCAAAGTTGTCAACTGTCCTGCAGTCCTTGCAGACAGTGCCATCACAGAATGCAGCAAGTGTTTCATCCTCTCCTGGTTTTCTGTATCCTGCCCGAGGAATTACATCTACTAGTAATTTTCTGTGCTTTTGATCATTAAGATCATGCTCATCTATTCTTGATAGTAATAGTTATATAGCCCATGTTTGCTTTAAAAGTGCATTACAAGAGTTTTTTCTGCTTCTTATATGTTTTACCAACCCCTTTTGGTAGGTATGCTTGGGCAGCATTCATGTAATACAGGGTTTGGTTCTGCTCTGAATATTGAAACACTTGTTGCAGCTGCTGAGAGAAGGGATACTCCCATAGAGGTATCTTATTATCTCTATTAAACTGTTGGGTATACCTTTTATTTATGTTACTTGAACAGTGTTCACTTGGTTTAGCTGAGTAGGTATGGAACATGACTGTTTCTGGTATGGCCTAGATGTTTCAAATGAAAGCACAAGCTGGGAATTCATAGATCGATGTCTCTATGAAAGCATTGATTTCATATCAAGGGTATGAATTCATACCAGAATGGCTTGTAAAAGCAGAATAAAAAATGGAAATATTTGGGTAAATAGAAATGTGTTTGTAATATTTTGGGAAGTCATCAGTGGCGAGTTGCCCAACAGGTCCACATCCAATTTGTAGGGTCTGATCTTGAGCTTTGGACCCAATCAATAATCTGGTCAAAATCGGGTTCATGTTAAAGCCTGATTCTAGATCTGTCCACTTCAGGTTTGCCCTTGGTTGCCAATTGGCCATTGGAGGAAATAGAAATTTCACACCTTTTACAGTGACAAAACTGTAAATTACACTTTTACTGGCCATGTATTATTTCTTTAACAATCCGCCATCCCTTCATTTTTCCACCTTCCAATGTCCCAATCTCAAATTCTAGCTCCTGGTCTTAATTCTTCACATATTATAGCCACAGTTGTCGTTTTTGAGGGGGAGGGGAATAGTTCATGAGTGTTGTGTTGACACTAGCATTAAAAACTGGAGATGTGACTGGCGATAGTGTGGATCTCGCTTGTTTCATCATACCCTTTATTTCGGGGATGGGGATTGGGGGGGGGGGGGGGGAGGGGTCTACTTTTATGTCTAAAATCTCTGTCAGCACTTTTCGCATCTTGCTGCCTCCTTTTGGATCTTCTTGTTCTCCTGCTCCATGTTTTCCTGATTTCCCAATTGCAAATTGGGATGCTCATGATGTATGCTTTCGAATTTTTTCTTGGAAAGTTACTTGAAAGGATCAAAGATGTAAAATGGCCAGGTATTGCTGTATTAGGTGGTCGGTCAGTTATTTGTTGGGTTTCTCATCTAGACAAGGACCTAATGTGTCTGATTTTACTGGATACAAACCACAACCATTGAGAACATAAATGATCAATATATAGTTGGAGGTTTTGGATTTAATGAGAAGAAGAATAAGAGAAAGAAAGGAGAAGAGAGAAACATAGGGAGAAAGTATCATTATTTCCTCCCATACGGTATTGCTCTTTATTATATACTAGGGTACAAGAATACAAAAATACCCTTATACCCCCTCACTATATATACGTCTACACTTCGCTTCAAGTTGGGTGATAGATATCAAAGAGACCTAACTTGTGAACCAATGAAGAGAACAAGTCACGGCCAAGACCCTTTGTAAAGATATCCGCAAGTTGATCTCCAGTTTGCACAAATGGGGTACAAATGATCCTAGTATAGAGTTTCTCGTTGATAAAATGCCTATCAACTTCAGTATGTTTGATGTGATCATGTTGTACTGGATTATGAACAATGCTGATGGTGGCCTTATTATCATAATAGAGACGTATAGGTGTGGTTGCAAGAAAACCAAGCTCAGAGAGAAGAAGACGTAACCACAGAAGCTCACAAACACCATGAGCCATAGAACAAAACTCAACTTCACTACTGGAGCGTGCAACAACAGATTGTTTCTTGCTTCGCCAAGTAACCAGATTGCCACCAATAAAGGTGTAATAGCCAGAGGTAGAACGTCGATCAGTAAGAGAGCCAGCCCAATCAGCATCAGTATAGCCTTCAATAATCAAGTCAGACTGTCGAGAGTATAAAAGGCCAGCTCCAGGGTTGTTCTTGAGATACTGAAGAATACTATACACAACATCAAGGTGCATAGTAATAGGGGCATGCATAAACTAACTCACAACACTGACAACATAAGTAATGTTAGGTCGGGTGATAGTAAGATAAATAAGGTGGCCCACAAGACGTTGATACCTGCCTGCATCAATGAGTCTGTCGCCTACATCAGTTGTAAACCGATGATTGGGATCGATCGATGTGTTAGTAGGCTTACAAGCTGTCAAACCAGTCTTTGCTAAAATATCCAAAGCATACTTCCACTGAGAAACAAAAATACCCTTCGTGAACCGAGCGACTTCAATACCCAAAAAATACCGCAGTTGTCCGAGGTCTTTAATTTCAAACTCTCTTGCCAACTGCAATTTCAACTGATAGATTTCCACTGGATCATTGCCAGTGACAATAATGTCATCCACATAAATAATCAAGGCAACAAGATGATTACCACCAGTGTGCTTGAGGAATAAAGTGTGATCAGCTTGACTTTAAATGTACCTAAACTAAAGTACAACAAGGCAGAAGCATTCGAACTAAGCCCGAGGAGATTGTTTAAGACCATAAAGGGCCTTTTTAAGGTGACATACCTTCCTTTTAGAGGAAGAGGGAAAAAAACTAGATGGAGGCCGCATGTACACCTCCTCAGCTAAATCATCATGGAGGAAGGCATTTTTGACATCAAATTGATGTAGGGATCACCCCTTGTTAGCAGCGACAAAGATAAGCTCTTGAATAGAATTTAATTTAGCCACCGGAGCAAAGGTCTGCTAGTAATTAATCCCATAGGTTTGGGTATAGCCCTTGGCAACCAAACGAGCCTTGTAACGATCTACAGATCCATTAGGCTTCAGCTTCACGGTATATACCCATTTACATTCAATAGGAACTTTGTTACGAGAAAGATCAACAAGCTCCCAAGTGCCCTTTTTTTCAAGAGCAATCATTTCCTCCTGCATAACAGCCTTCCACTGTGGTTGAGAAAGAGCTTTTGCAACGTTGCAAGACACAAACACAGAGGACAAAGCAAGAGCAAAACTACGATGTGACAGAGATAAGAATTGATAAAACACAAAGTTAAAGGATAATTTACATAAGATCTGACACCCTTCCAAACAACAATAGGTAGATCAGAGTCAGGAAGAGAAGAAGAGTTACCTGGATCAAGAGATGGATCAGAAGAGACATCTCAGTAGGGAACAAGATGAGAATCTGTAGTGGCCATTTTCTTTTTTCTTGTATAAACCTGAAGTACTTTTTTTCCCTCAGCATGAGTACCTAAATAAAAAATAAAGGCTGAAACAGGAAGAGGAGTGGAGTGAGACTCTGCTGGGAAAAACTCCCCCTGAGTAATTCCCCCTGAGTAGAGATGTGAGAAGGAGAGAAGAATGGAATGGTTTCATGAAATATAACATCCATAGGCACAAACCGCTATCGAGTAGCAAGGTTATAACACTTATAGCCCTTTTGGCTAGGAGCATACCCCAAGAAAATGCATTTAAGAGTTTTTGGATCAAGTTTAAACCGTTGGGATTTGACCACATGCACATAACAGATGCACCCAAAAACCTTTGGAGGAATAGAAAACAAGGTAGCAAGGGAAGACAGGATAATAATAGGTGTCTGAAAATCAAGCACTTTGGTAGGTATCGATTGATGAGAAATGCAACAGTCTGGACAGCATCAGACCAAAAAGTTTTGAGCACATTCATAGTAAACAACAATGCACGAGACACTTCAAATAAATGTCTATTTTTTCTCTCAGCAACTCCATTTTTTTCGGAGTGCCTAGACAAGTGGTCTGGTGGATGATTCCCAACTGATTAAGAAATGATGAAAAGCATGGAACATTTACTTACCGCCATTATCATAACGTAAAACCTTGATCCTCTTGTTAGATTGGGTCTCAACCATCTTATGAAACGAGACAAATGTAGGGAAAACATCACTTTTTGATTTAAATAAACCCAAGTAACTCGAGAATAATCATCAACAAAAGTCATAAAATATTTAAATCCAGACAAAGAAACAGTAGGAGTAGGACCCCATACATCAGAATGAACAACATAAAAAATGGATTCACTTTTATTCAAACTAACTGGATAAGAAGTTCGATAATGCTTGGCATACTTACAAGGAGTGCAATGAAAGACAGAACTACAACTAGTAAAATAATTGCGGAAACAATTTTTTTAAAGTAAAAAAAGAAGGGTGGCCCAAACAATTGTGCCACTGGGACAGCTGTAGAGAGCCAATGTTGCTATCCTTTATTGTTGGAACGGGAATTTGTTGAACTGGTGATGCTGAATGGGGAGTAACATCCAAGACGTATAAGTCATTGTCCTCATGTCCCCTACCAATCGTCCTCGAACCCAAGTCTTGAAAGACACAATGAGAGGAAAAAAAAGGTTAATACTACAATTGATGGACTTTGTCAGATGACTTACAGTTAACAGGTTTAAAGTAAACTTCAGGGTATGGAGAACAGATGACAAAGGTAGGGATGGTGTGACAGTTATACTCCCCTTGCTTGCAATAGAAGAATAAGACCCATCGGCAATGCGGACCTTATCCTTCCCAGAACAAACAAAATACAAAGAAAAAAAGGAAGACGTACTAGTTATATGGCTAGATGCTCCTGAATCGATGATCTAGGAGTGACTAGGGGAAGAAACAGTAGCATTGAACACAGAGGCAAAGTTACCTGATTGTGCAAAAGAATTCTGAGGGGATGAGGTGGAGGTGTCCAAACTAGACATAAAGTGTCTCAGAGCCTCAATCTCGTCCCGAGAGAAGGAGCTAGTAGCAGGATCAGTGGAAATAGGTGTAATATCAGATGCAGTAGATATCACAGAATTGGCACTTGGCTGACCACCACCTATGAAGTGAGAGCTACTACACCCTCCAGAAAATGAACCACGTTGAGGGCGACTCTGGAATTCCTAAGGACGGCCATGTAAGTCCCAACAATTGTCTTTCGTATGTCGAAAACGACCACAATGTTCACATTTGAGTTTATCTCTTTCATCACCTGAGAAACTACCTCGGCCATCTTAGAAACTTCCCCTACCACCACCTCCGCAACTACGGGAACCTCCCCGACCACCACGTTGAGTAGAAGAGATAAAAGTTGACTTTTCTATGGAGGATGGTGGTGGAGGACTTAACATGGCATGTCGACGGTCCTCCTCTTCTTGCACATACGAATAAACCTCACTAAGCAATGGGAAATGATCATTTCCAAGAATTTGTATACGGATACCATCATATTCAGAGTTCAGCCCTGCCAAGAAGTCAGATACCCTGCTCTCCTAAACTTCCTTGTGATACTCAACATCCACAGAGCACTTGGGACGATAAATAATCAATCTCTTGCCACATCCCTTTAAGTGTGGAATAGTAAGATGAGAAAGATTTATCACCCTGATGAAAAAGAGACACCTTTTGTCGCAAATCAAACATCTCGGCCTTATTCCCTTTCTTAGAATAGGTCTGAATCATAGAATCCAAAATAGTTTTAGCAGTTGGTAAATATATGAATGTGTGAGAAATCTATGGCTTCATAGAATATGGTAACCATGACATAACTATAACATTTTCAGCCTCCCATTTTGGAAAAGTAGCAGAGGTCGGATTTGGAGCTTTTGTCGCACCAGTTAGGTATCCGAGTTTCCCTTTACCTGTAATATAGATTTGGGCTGAATGAAAGCAAATGAGAAAATTATTTCCATCAAATCTAACTGTTGAAATAAGAGTGTTTGGGTTGTCGTTCCCCACTTTCATCCCTCTAGAAGGGGTTGATGTGACATCATTAGTTTCTGACATGTGTAAATCTTCAACCACGGGTTGTTACTCACCACAGAGTACAACAACCACTTCAACAAGACTCTCACAACCAAAATACGCTGCCTTATATGGCTAATCCAACACATACACAAGTTGTGATATCACATACCACAAACCACACATCTAGACAGGCTTCAACAATTAGCCTGAGATCCCAAATCACTCCCGAAGCACTTCAAAATAGGAATCAAAAAATCCAATAAGCTTGAAAAAGCATCATGAACAGGCAAGAGAAAGCATGACATCATCAGAGACATTAGTAATTTTCAGAATAAAAAATCGCAAAAAAATCTCAAAACAACACTAGGCGTTAAGATACCCTGACAAAAATGTTAACTGGCACTTCATTCCTCCACCAAATTGAATCAAACCAATTTTGTATGATCCCCCACAAAAAAACGACCCATCTAGGTAAGATCAATTGTCGGAAAAACCCTTATGTTGATCAGATTGACGATTTGTTTCAAATATGAGTTTTTTCATTTTTTTCAAAAAATCTCCCAAAAAACATATTTTTGATCACTAAAAAATTGTGGAAAAATTATCATAAATCATGATAAATTAGCATGATCCAAACCCTTACCTTTTCGTGACCTGACGTCATACGAACCTGCTGACATTCGGGTTCGGACTTGCTGATATCAACAGTGTTCTTCGTGCTCTTTGGCATCGTTTGGTCCCTGATCAATTTTCTTTTGGCTCTGATACCAAATTGGAGGTTTTGGATTCAATGAGAAGAAGATTAAGAGAGAGAAAGGAGAAGAGAGAGAAACGTAGGGAGCCAAGTAGATTAGTTCTCCCATATAGTATTGCTCTTTATTATATACTAGGGTACAAGAATACAAAAATACCCTTATAGCCCCTCACTACATATACATCTACATAATCATCTACAAAGGTTACAAAATATTTGAAACCAGATAATGAAATGGTAGGTGTTGGACCCCATACATCAGAATGCACAATAAAGAAAGGACCTGATCTCTTTTTATTGATACTAATGGAGTAATTTGACCGACAATGCTTAGCTAATTAGCAAGGTTCACAATTACTAACTGAATGGTTAAAGGAGATGTGAGGAAATATCTTCCTTATTACATGAAAAGATAAGTGACCTAGTCTACAATGCTACATAATTAACTCATCTATGGTGGAAGAATCTTTTCCCTTCATGGCAGAAGTAGCTATTGGTGAAGAAGAGTCTAGGATGTAAAGACCGTCCTTCTCATGCCCTAAACCAATTGTTATCTTCGTCACCATGTCCTGAAACACACAATAAAAAGGAAGAAATGTAATCGAACAATTAAGGGTTTTGGTAATATGACTAATGGATAACAGATTTAATGAAAAATTTGAAACATGAAGAATAGAAGAAAGATACAAGTCAAATGTGGCGGGAATGTCACCCTGACTACAATCGAAGACAATGATTCATCAGTTATGCGAACCTTGTCTTTTCCAAAACAAACATGATAAGAGGTAAACAATGAGGACATACCAGTCATGTGGTGAGATGCTCCTGAATCAATAATCCAGGAACTCTATGGAGTAGTAACTGTAGTAGAGAAACCATGTGCGACTATACCTGAGTAAGCAAAGGAGGAGGTTAGGGCCGTGGAAGGTTGATCAAGCTGAGAAACAAAACGTCGAAATGCCGCAATCTCGTCACTAGATAAAGCTCCAATATCTAGAGCAGGAGGTGGCTAAGTAGATGGCTCAGTAGCTGTAGATGAAACAGAGTGAGCACTTGGTCTTTGTCTACTAGAGTAACCCCCTCCTTGACCATTACCAAATCCATCATGTGGAGTGGTGCGAAGAGCCAAGTTTGGAGGGCGTCCATGCAGATCCCAACATTGATTTTTAGTATGTCTATGGCTACCACAGTGCTCACATTTGAGACGATTCGGTTATCAGATAAGTGGACAGATCTACCACCACGACCACGCCCAGAGAATTACCACGAGCACATCTGAATGAACTTGAAACGAGAGCAGCTTTCTTGATGGAAGGAGCTAGACTCATAACTCCATGCTAGCTTTCCTCTTGGTGAATGTGAGCATAAACTTCAATTAACATGAAAGGATGTTCCATATTGAGGACTTGCATCTTGATCTATTCGTAGTCAGAGTTCAACCTTGCCAAAAACTCAAAAGCTTGGATCTCCTCTACATACCTTTGGTAGGCTGACGCATCCTACGAACAAGATGGGCGAAAAGTGTTATAGTGTGCTAACACTTCCCACATTTTTTAAAGAATCGAGTAATAGATGGCAATGGGCTTATCACCTTGTTTAAACTAGACAATCTTCTGTTTGAGATCAATACCTTTGCTATGTGACCAACCTCCGAGTACACCTCGACCAATGAATCCCATATTTGATGTGTAGTATCCAGAAATAAATAATGATCACCAATCTCCGGATTCATTGAACTAAGTAACCATCCCTTAACCATGGCATTTTCTGTACTTTAGATCCTCTCTTGGAGGCTTCTTGGCTTCTCCTGTCAGGTATTCTTCTTTATCTCTACCCTCAATGTGAATAAGGACTAATTTGGACCATGTAAGATAATTAGTCCCATCAAACTTAATGGTAGTAATCATCGAATTTAGGGTTTTAGGTACGATGCCCTTAAGTGGACCAAGCTCGGTCTCACTTACAACGAATGACTGGCTTTCTTCAGATATAACTTAAATTGGTCGTGAACTACAAACGACAACAAAACAGAGGGCAAGCACTCACTAGTGTACAAAACGATCAACAGACGCAGCAGCACATGAGGGGACACAGACTGTGGAGGTCCCCGATGGCAAGATCAAGACCTTAGAGCAAACTTTCATAACTAGAGCCGAGTGATTTGAGCGACGCATCCATCAGATCTGGGGTTCAAATGGGTACCCAATTATTCAAACCAGACGTTAATGGTTGGTAGAGAGGATAATCAACAAATCTTTCTTGATTCTTAGCGGAACTTCGTGGGACTTGTTTCAAAACATTTCCCTTCAAAAAACAGCCCCTCCTTTACAAGAAATCAACATAAGATCTCCTTGTGTGAGTAGGATCAACAAATAAAACGAAGGGTTTCAGGTTGTCGAAGAAAACCCTTCGAAACACTGTTGTAGAGGCCTCAATTTTTTTTTTTTTTAAATCACCAAAAATCTCCACAGACTAGGACAATTTGGGATCTGTGGTCCTTCGCCGCCGACTCTCGATCGCCCTGCTGACGTCAATCGTACGAACGCTAGCTTCAGCAGGGGTTTGACGTCGTCTTCTCCATTTTTTTTTCGTCTGTGTGGATCTTGTTCTTGCTCTGATACCAATTTAGCTTATTTAGGGTTAATTTATAGGAGAATATTTAGAGAATAAGAAGAAAGAGAGAGAGAAAGGAAGAGAAGTTTGGTATCAATCGAATGAGAGCTGTGTTCTCATACATTAGTATTTATATTAAAACCTTGATTGATACACCATACATGTTGTATACTATAGGTAAGTATCTATAATACCCTTCACGATATACAACAATAAGTGCTATCATTTTTTGTCCCTGTCTCTTCATAAACAAAGTATGATCTGTGTGGCATTGTTTATGCCCAATCTTAATCATGGTTGTCCTAAATCTTTCAAACCAGGCTCTTGGGGATTATTTTATCCTGTAAAGAGCCTTCTTCAGCTAACATACCTTTCCTTCTGTGCCTGACACTTGGAAGCCAAGTGGTGGATCCGTGTAAACTTCTTCCAAGTCTCCATGTAAGAAAGCGTTCTTTATATCAAATTGGAGTAGAGATCATCCTTGATTTGCAGCAAATGAAATTAAGATTTGAATTGAATTCATTTTTTCCATAGGAGCAAAGGTCTCTTAGTAGTCAATGTTAAAGGTCTATGTGTATCCCTTAACAACTAGGCAGACCTTGTACCTATCAGTTGAACCATCTGACTTGTGCTTCATAGTAAACACCCACTTACACCCAATAGTCATCTTCCCTTGTGGAAGGTTAACTAGCTCTCATGTGATATTCCTTTCCAAGGTATTCATATCCTCTTCTATGGTAACCCTCCATTGTGGTTGTGATAAGGATTCAGGTACACTATGAGGGATAGTAACTGAAGACAAGGAAACAACAAAACTTCGAAAAGTAGAAGAAATAATATGATAAGAGATATAATTAGATAGGTGATGTTGAGTTTATGATCTAAAGTCCTTCCTAAGAGCAATAGGTATGTTAGAATCATCAACTAAATCACTGGAAGAAGGGATGCTACCCGTTTTCGGGAGTGGATCTAAAGAAAAGTCCCGAATTGGGAGATGAGAATTCTGGTCACCTTGATTCTAAGTCTGATCACCTTGTTGATTTTTTATCCTTACACTTTGTTTTTTTCTTCGAGTGTACACTTAAAGTTCAGTCTTTCCCTTTCTATTGGCACCACCACTATTAAAATGATATGAAAGAACTGGAATAGGAAGCGGAATGGAGGAAGACAACTCTTCAATTAGATTATTTCTCTGAAGAGATGTCTTACCTGAAGAAAATAGGGGAATAGATCAAAAAATGTCACATCCCGAGATACAAACTTTTTATGAGTAAGTGGGTAAAAATACTTGTATCCTTTTTTATCGACATCATAGCCTAGAAAAATACATTTAAGTGCTTTTGGGTCTAGTTTGGTGCAATCATTATTGGATACATGTACATAACAAATAGACCTAAAGGTTTTTGGAGGTAACGAAAACAAAAGAGTTCTAGGAGAGAACTTCCAAGGGGATTTAAATGAAAAAAACCCTAGTGGGCATCCTATTCATAAGGTAAGAAACTGTTTGAATGGCGCCAAACCAGAAGGTTTTGGGTGAATTCATTGTAAACATAATGGCACAAGCAATTTGAAGTAAGTGTCTATTCTTTCTTTCAGCTACGCTATTCTTCTCAAGAGTACTTGGACATGTAGTGTGGTGAATAATTCTAGACTCATCAAAGAATGAGGAAAGGGAATTGGAAAAATACTCTCCACCATTATCAGACCTTAGGACACAGTTTAACACCGAATTGTGTACCAATCATGGTATAAAGGATTTAAATGCAGTACACACATCACTTTTGTTATTTAATAAATAAACCCATGTTACTCAAAAATAATCATTGACAAAGGTAACAAAATATCGAAAACCAAAAAAAGAGGTAACTAAGGAAAGACCTTAAACATTAGAATAAACAATAACAAATACCGAGGAACTTCTATTATCACGTAATGGATAAACTGAATGACAATGTTTCTCCAACTAGCATGGTTTATACTAAAATTTAATAGAAAATTGAAATTTAGAAAAAATCTTCCGTAGTAAAGAAAACGAGGGTTGACCAAGATGGTGGTGCCACTAGAACAACTCATTTGTAGTAGAGGAGATATCCCGTTTTATTGCTGAAGTTGCAACTGAAGACTGAGGATCTAAGTCCAGAATATAAAGACCATATTTCTCATGCTCCATACCAATAGTCATCTTTGCCTCCAAATCCTGAAAAAGACAATCGAAAGGGAAAAAAGTAACACTACAATTAAGACTTTTGCTGAGTTGACTAATGGTTTAAGGTAAAATTGGGAACTTGAAGGACAGAAGGCAATAAGAAAGAAGAGGTGGCAAATATATCACCATATCTAACAACAAATGAGTAAGAACCATCAACAACACAAACCTTATCTTTTTTAGAACTAACATAATAGGACGTAAAGAGGGAAGACATACCGGTCATGTGATGAGAGGCTCCTGAATCAATGATCTAGGAACTTTGAGAAGTAGAAACAAATGCTAATAAAGCTGATGCAGATGTACTTGAGCACGAAGATGTAAATGATAATGTAGGGGCTGCTGGAAAAATCTCAAGATGAGAGAAGAGACGGTAGACGACCTTAATCTCTTCCCGAGATAAACAACCATTTAATGGTGTAGTAGTGTGAATTATGGATGCGAGTTGTCTAGGCTTCACTATAGTGATCTGTACTTAATAGGGATTGCCAGAGAGAGACACACTGCCCATATCACCTTTACATGATTTCTGTATCCATCTCTATTCTGACATGTTAAGATTGATTACGCTACACAATACTCAAAAAATAGTAGATAATAGAATGAACTACTTATAAACAATTACACCCTCAATGCTTATAGAAAATTCATAATCAGATCAAAACCCAATAAACAATCACACTAATGCAACTTGGCGAGCGAAGTCTCTTTTATGCTATGATTCAATCAAAATCTGATAAAAGATGGAGAAGGGAGAAAATAGAGAGGAGCTAAAGAGAAAAGAGAACAAAAGATCGATAGAAAGATACCTCTTGGAAGAAATTCCCAACTTCCTGCTAAGCAATCCCACTTAGGTTCTAAGATAAAGATTTAGAGAGCAAACCATCCTAGACATTTAAGCATAAGTTTGAGTAGAAAATTCTTCATAATTCATTCATTAATTTCATAAAAATAAGAGTAGGCCCTTATATAGAAGAGTCCCTAGGGTTATAACCCTTATTACAATCTCAACCATTAAATAAACATTAATCTAAAGGCCCATAAATACTAGCTGATCGTTTAGTCTAGTAAAGCCCCAAAAACCCTTTAAAAGTGATTCTCCCTTATGCCCAAAAACAAAAATAAAAAATACCTAATGGGTCCTAATTCCTATTAATTAATAAAGCAGTAAATAAAAGAGTATTAGAGGCTTTAAACTCATACAAGCATGTCCCTATATGTCTTAATAGTAAACATGATCTCCATGTGGGCCCCATAAGTGCCAAAAATGGAAAGTATTCAAATTTTCCCCAAATTTGTTCTAAATCAAAAAAAACTTCTTCTCTTTTGATGTACCCCTTTTATATGTCCATATTCTTCACATGTGGACTCTATTAACCCCATGTGTGGGTCCCATCTAGGTCTACATGTACGGGTGGCAATTCGTGTTGGTGGGTCGGGTTCGTGTCGTGTCAAGATAGGGGTATACGACTATATTTCTCAACCCTAACCCAACCCATTTATAAATCGTGTCAAAGCGGGTAGACCTGTTTTGACCTAAAACACGTTTACGATCAACCTTAACCCGCTTATTTTGTGTTGGGTTTGTGTCGGGTTCACGGGTTATGTGATAATTCATGTTGGCGGGTTAGATTTGTGTTGTGTCAATTAAGGGTATACAACTATATGGCTCAAGCCTAACTTGGCCCATTTATTAATCGTGTCAAAGTGGATCAACCCGTTTACAGTCAACCCTAACCCGCTTATTTCGTGTTGGGTTCACGGATCGTGTCAAACATTGCCACCCCTACCTATACGTCTTTATCACACACCCTCCTCTACACTAGTGTGAGGACTACACTTAGTCACAGCATAAACCCAAACAAGAATTACTCATACCCATGCACATTTGCACACTTCAACTTTTAACAGTCATTAGAACCGGTCCTTTCACATCATCTAGGCTTCAACAAATAACTCAACAATGGAAGAGATACACTATTTCCAAGGGAGCAGATAACACAATGGATCAGACAAACTCGAGATCATGTGGGAAAGCTTTTGAAGTCTCGAACACCTCTATAACACACCTAATCACCAAGAACATCGAAGATTTGATCACAGTCTATAGATTCAGTACCTGTGATCAAAGCCAAACAACCAAAAAAACTCCCAGTAATGCAACAGGCTTGTTTAGTGTTAAAAATGGTTCCAACAAGCCATCACTGTCACACCAAAACTCAACAAAATCGAATGGGACAAATCCTGACTGATTTCACACATAAAAACAACCACTCCTTTCTTTCCCACAAATCAAAAACTCCCCTAGTTGATTTGTGCGATCGATTTTGTTGGATCTAGAGATTTTTTTTTTTTCAAAAAAGTTGAGAAAAATCGTCAAAACACCATCTTCCAGCCATCAAAAAATTGTGAAAAAATCACCACAAAACTGGAAATAAAGTTTTACATCAAACCATGACCTTTCCCAAGCTCTACCTTGTACGGCCTACTAACGTCAAACTCTCAAACTGATCATTCTGCGTCCTTCTACCTCAGATCACTCCCAGAATCTTTCTCTAATACCGAGTCGATAGTTGCAAACTAAGGTCATTTGAGAAATAAAGAGGAAGAAGAGAGAGAGAGAGAGAGAGAGAGAGAGAGAGAGAGAGAGAGATGATTTAAGGAAGAATTCGTATTAGAGAGCTTGCCTCTTTATACGTTTACATATATATATATATGTGTGTGTGTGTGTGTGTGTAGAGAGTTGGTATACCCTTGGTGTGGTGTACCGTACAGATACATGTATACAACCAATGTGATCATACTGTCCTCAATACACTGTATCTTAACAAATACGAGTTTAAGACAATGGAATCTCATTTTTCTTTTTCTCTTTATAATTGTAATGGAATCCTTGTGCAAAATGGTTCCAAAAGCGTTGAGAAGCGGTTTGACTGAAGGTTTCCAAGTGGGTTTGGATGGTCCTATAATCTTTATGTTCCAATTAATTTTTGAGGCTGTATCAGGTTTGAAAATTAATTTCTATGAAATGAAATAAAAAATTTGTAGTAGGAGATGCTAGGGTGTGGTGTTGAATCCCTCCCTTCATTTTATCTTAGCGGGCCTTCCATTTGGATCATAGCTTGGACGAAGGAGATTTGGGACACAGTTATCAAAGGAATGTTAAGAAGATTGACTCCTTGGAAGAAGTGGTATTTCTCCAATGATGGTTAGATCACTTTGATAAAAAAAAAGTCTTATCTAGCCTTTCGGTTTACTTCCCATCTCTAATCACACTGCCAGCATCAATAATAGAAAGTCTAGAAAAGCTGCTAAGAGATTTCCCGTGGGATATTGTAAAGGGGGAAAGAAGTATCACTTGATAATGTGGAAAGAAATTTGTCATCCAAGAAATTAGGGGGTTTGGGATTAAGACCTTCGAAGATAATGAATAGTTGTCTCGGATAAATGGGTTTGGAGATTTGGCGAGGAATCTCTGAGTCTTGAAGAGAAAGCAATCCAAGCTAGTATGGAGTTAGGTACCAAGGTTGGAACCATGTACAATTGGAGGGAGTTATGGGCAAGTTTATGGAAAACGATCTCAAAATTATACGCAAAGTTTTGCCGTCGTTAAGTTATTTGAATATTATTTGAGTGATTTGATGATGTTTAGGTTAGGGAAATAAGAGGAAGATGAAGAAGATAAAGAGAGAAGAAAGAGAAGAAATTTGAAATTGAAATCATGTGTTTGCTCTACACCACTAAAATATTATTTACTATCTTGTTTGTATACCATATATATATATATATATATATATATATATGGTATATATACAATAACATTCTGACATCTATAACATTACACTTCTACATTCCCCCTTAAGCTAGGGAATAGATATCTCTCATTCCTAGCTTGCTCATAACATCATAAAACCTAACATCATTTAACCCCTTATTAAGAACATCTGCCAGTTGGTCTCTAGTTTTCACAAAATGAGTATAAATTCATCTCCATTGCAATTTTTCTTGATAAAATGATGATCTATCTTACTATGCTTTGTCGTGTCATGTTGTACTAGGTTATGTGCAATGCTTATAGCAGCCTTATTGTCACAGTATAAGGGCTTAGGATGACGAACAGAAACACCAAAACTCCATTAATAATTGTTTCATCCATAGAAGCTTACACACACCATATGCCATGGACTTGAACTCAGCCTTTGCACTGGATTTAGCAACCACTGTCTGCTTCTTACTTCTCTAAGTAAGTAGATTTCCACCCACCAAAGTGCAATAACCCGAAGTGGATCATCTATCAATGACTAATCCTGCCCACTCTGCATCATTATACACCTCCACTTTGTGATGTCCATGAGAAGAATAAAACACACCTTTCTCCAGACAGCCTTTGAGGTATCTGAGAATCTAATAAGTAGCCTCCATATGAGAAAATGTGGGAACATGCATGAATTGACTAACAACACTGACCGCATAAACAATGTCAGGTCTAGTCAATGACAAATATATGAGACGCCTTATAAGACGTTGATATCTCCCTGCATCAATTAACCAATCATTTGGATTCTCTTTAAGCCTGTGATTTGGATCAATGGAAACCATAGTTGGCTTACAACTAAGCATCCCTGTCTCTTTTAGGAGGTATACTTCATTTGAGACAGAAAAATTCTACTCTTTGACCTTGCAACCTCTATACCAAAAAAGTACCTAAGATGACCCAAATCTTTAATTTTGAATTCTCTTGCTAACTTTATCTTCAACTGCTTCACTTCAGATTCATCATTTCCAGTAACTACTATGTCATCAACATAAACAATCAAGGCTGTAAGCTTGTTTCGCACCTGCTTATGGTCGCTGACATTGAGATATCGATTCTTTAACATAGTCAATCAAAACCTCTTAAACTAAGCTTGAGGAGATTGTTTTAAGCCATACAATGCCTTAATTTGCACACTCTTCTTTTACCTTTAGAATGTTGAAAACCAGGTGGAGGTTACATTTACACCTCTTCTTCTAGATCACCATTTAAGAATACATTCTTTACATCAAATTGATATGGAGGCCAATTTTGCGTGGCAGCAAGTGAGATGAGTACTTGACTGAGTTCATCTTAGCAACTGGTGCAAATGTTTCTTGTTGATCAATTCCATATAACTGAGTGTAACCTTTCGTAACGAGTTTGGTCTTGTACCTCTCTACTATACCATTAGCTTTATACTTCACTGTAAACACCCACTTATATCCAACAGGTTCTTTACCTCAAGAAAGATTAACCATTTCCTATGTATGGTTTTTTTTTCAAATGTTTTCATCTCCTTTCCATTATAGCTCTCCAATGTGGTTGTGAAAGAACTTCTGACACATTTCGAGGAATTGAAACTGAAAACAAAGCATAAGAGAAACTACGAAATGATGAAGATAAATGACTCAAGGAAACAAAGTTAGAAATAAGAGGTTGGGTACATGATTGAACACCTTTACGAATAGCAATTGGAACATTAATATCATTAAAGGAATTATCTGAAGGGGAAACATTTGAGGAAGGAACAATACCTGTCTCAGGGATAGGATCCAAAGAGGTCTCTTGACTGGGAGCTTGAGATGGAAACTTGTCTTGTTCCTTGTCTTTGTCTTGCTCATTTCCTTTCCATTTTCTTGAGTATACAATTTTATTTCATTCTCCCCCTAAACACCAACATCCTTAGGGCCACCACCATGATTACTATCTTTAGGACCACCACCATGATAAAAAAGGAAATATGGAATGGGTAATGAAACATGCAATGGAGACACAGAAGACAACTCATCCTAATCACCAACATTCACCCCCTGAAGAAAAGTCTTTTGGGAAGAAAAGAAAGGAACCTCTTCAAAAAACATCATATCCCAAGAGACCATATGCTTCTTAGTACCTAGGTGTTAACACTTATATCCCTTTTTATTGGCAACATATCCAAGGAATATACATTTAAGTGTTTTAGGGTCCAATTTTATTCGATCAGATTTGGAGAGATGAACAAAACGTATACATCCAAATGTCTTTGGAGGTAGAGGAAATAAAATGGAGGGAAAAAGAAACTTAGTGAGGGTTTTAAACTAAAGGACCCATGAAGGCATACGATTCATGAAAAATGCCGCAATTTGCACTGCCTCAAACCATAAAGTTTTGGGTACATTCATGGTAAACATGAGGGCATGGGCTACTTCGAGTAAATGACGGTTTTTTCATTTTGCAATATCATTCTATTCAGGGGTGTCAAGACATGTAGTCTGATGAATGATACCACCAGACGCATTGAAGAAGGAAGTAAGACCTCTAGATAAGTATTCTCCTCCATTATTTGACCGAAAAACACGAACTTTAGCATTAAATTAGGTGGAGACCAACTAAATGATGACTTTACTGTAAAAAAGACATCACTTTTAGCTTTCAACAGATAAACCCAAGTGGTTTTACTATAATCATCAACAAAGGTGATGAAATAACAAAACCCACACAAAGACACCGTAGGGGAAGATCCCCACACATCATAATGCACTAGATCAAAAGGAGATGACCTTCTTGTATGGTTGATAGGGTAAATCGAGCAACAATGCTTCGCTAGTTCACAAGGTTCACAACGTAACTAAGAATGGGAAGAAAAAAACAGAAAATAATTTTTGAAGTAAAGTAAACAAGGGGTGGCCTCATCTGTTTTGCCATTGTAACAACTCTTCAGAACTATAATTATCAGAGCGAGAAGCGAAAGTGAGAAATAATGCGAAAGCGAAAAACAGGAAGAGAGACTCAATAAATAATTAGGAAACGAGAAGCGAAAAAATAAAATTTATTAAATTACTATAAGTTACAATCAATAGTTTCAACTACAATACAATAAAGTGAATAAACTTAAGAAAAGTATTAAAAAAACCTAAAAGATATGTAAGTACAAAGAATCATTACATATAAATCAATATGCAAACCATTTGTTATTTGTATGTTTGACCATACCTTATATTTTACCGTACATAGATTTTTTGTGGATAACTTACATCTTAGAGTCAAACTATTGAAGATCTTTTATAGATTTAAATCTGTTTTATTAGATTGGAATAAAATAATATAAACAATAAATTCAATATTAAATCTTTTTTCTACGAAATCATTACTAAATTTCATATACAATATTTTATTCAATGCTAACAACATAGGATTTACATTAAATAAAATACAATATTGTTTTTCTGGATCGCTTCTCAGTCGATTCTCCAAATGTTTATTCACGTTTCTCCAAAGGCTTCCACTTGTTTCCCTCAATAGCTTTCACTTGCTTCACTGTGCTTCCAACATTTGGGAAGCATAATGGAATTAGTTTCCCAAATGAGCTTCGCAAGAAGCAAGCTTCCCAGTAACTATGTTTAGAACTACTTTTATTTAAGCTTTTCAATGGTGTAGCAACTTGTTGAACAGGTGAAGCAACGCAGATGAAGTATCCAACAAGTACAAGCCATCCTTCTTAAACCCCTAACTAATTGTCTTCCCTATCTCCAAGTCTTGAAACACATAAGGGAAAGAAGAAAAGTAACACTACAATTAAGTGATTTTGTAATACAATTGATAAAAAAAAAAAGTTAAAAGAAAAATTAAGAACATGAAAAACGGAAGACAAGTGCAAAGGGGACTAGCAACATTGTCACATTTACCAGCAATAGAGGAATAAGAGCCAACGGCTATACAGACCTTATCCCTCCTTAAACACACATGATAAGACAAAAATAAGGACGACATACCAGTCACATGATGTGATGCTCCAGAATCAATTACCCAAAAGCTAGGAGCAGAGATGGACACGTTAAGCGCTGACGTAGATATACTTGAATGCTTAACTAAAGAAACGGAAGCTGTAGGAAGATCTAAATGGACCACAAATTGACGAAATGCCTTAACTTTCTCACGAGATAACAACTCATCAAATGCAGTGGGTGTGGTAGAGGTAGCAGCTGGAGACTCAGAGGATGGCACTGAAGGCACATAACGTAAATTGGATCGGCCACTAACACACTAGCTATGATACTGGTCTCTACGAAAAATTCTATTTTTAGTCTGAAAATATTGAGGGCGACCATGAAGATCCCGGCATGTATTCTTTGTATGACAACAATGTCCACAATATTCACACATCAATCGATTCCAGGTACCAAACCTACCACCAAATTGACAACCATCGCCATAACTACGAATTCTACCGCTTCAATTATCTAAACCAGTACTAACACTCCTAGATGTATTAGATGTCTCACTCACAGTAGACATGATGATAAACTGTCGTCGACAACAAACAAATAAACACACAAACATCAAATACCATAACTAGCGAGTATTCCTCCACAAAGGCACAAAAAAACAAGCTACATAGCCTTTATGATCACTCCAACAATTCCACACGACTAAACACAATCACCAACTCTTTCTACTTGCTTCCACTAACCAACCGTAGCACTGATATGTCTCACAACATCACCTGACTCACTGACCTACACAGGTCCATATACCGGCCACCACAGACGTCACAACCAAAACACATAGAATGATAGAACATTTGCAAACCCACCACTCAAGATCAAGGATGCATAGAGCATGAAAAAATGACCTACCTTGTGAAGTTTTGTCACAAAATTCCAAAAAATGGATTTTTTATTAAATAAATAGCACAAAAAAAAGTTTTTTAGGCCTAAACGTCTTTTTCAGAAGGCATAAACTCACAACTCAATGACAACAACAACAACAAACAGCCTTATCCCAACTATTTGGGGTCGGCTACATGAATCCTGTTCCGCCATTCCGCTCT
>JAOXJP010258395.1:0-21276 GCA_025762735.1 Platanus orientalis | reverse complement strand
CTACAAACTAAAAATAATGATATGAATAGAAATCTTAAGTATAGGGAAATCAAGGCACACATTAAGCATACGAAGTAGAAATCATTTTCCCCTTTAAATTTTATAAGAATCCAACCTTCTCACATTTAATCAATCATAAAGAAAAACTTAGAATTTTAATGAATTGATGTTGGTAATAAAAGATAATGAATAATTTTTAATTAAAACATGCTCAAATAGGAATATATATAGCAATGAACATATAGAATTAAGAATTTCATGTGATACAAAGTTTCTACCAATGCATAATGTAAGGAATCATTCTATGGAATATGTAGGATTCTCAAACTCACATAGCTTTAGCAAGAAATGATGAAAAACCATAATCACACCCAAAATGGCAACCAAAAAGGAAGGAAAATACCAAAAAAAAAAAAAAAAATCAAAGGAGTAGGATAATCACCATAAGAACTCACTGATCCTCCATGGATCTAGTGTTTGAATGAAGGAAAATCACCAAATTTCAAGAAAAAGGCAAAAAAATGAAGTGAACTAATATCTCATCAAAACTAAGGATTTTAAATGAATAAGATAAGAAATCAAAGGAGTAGCACATCATGTATGAAAAATCACTATTCTTGGTCTTCCTCTTTCTTCAAACTCCAAAATCCTTTAACACCTCCTTTTCTTTTCCTTAATTTTCTATAAAATGATATAGATCATGCATAAATTAGGATTAATTAGAAGATCTAGAAAATAAATGAGCTAATCTAGCAAGATTTTCAAAGTTGGGAGTGAAATTTACCCAATTGGGGAAGCCTCTCTAATCCTCTAATCCTCCAAACCTTTAATCTTTTTATTCTAAATGACCTAAATGAGGGTTTATATAAGTTATTACTTGTCTAAGATGAGATCCCATATATGTGGGGTCTAATGGGTGAAAACCACATAAAAAATGGCACAAAAATATAATTTTCTAGAATTTTCAGCATTTCTAGGTGTGATCGATCATAAGATTCGTGATCGATCACGGGCTTCCTAGAAAACACCTGAGGGCTTGGATCTTTCTCTCATGACCGATCACACTAAAATCTTGCTTTTGTAATCGATCACGGTTGTGATCTTTTGCGTGATTCTTCATGAATCACGAGATGAATCACGCTTCTTTTAGCACTGACCTTCCGTGGAAAAATGGGCATAACTCTTTGTGAAAAACTCTGAATTGATGACCCATCTTATGATATATAGCTTATTCTCAAATTTTCCCAAGATTGATGCAGGTTTTTATCCATGAAGTTATCCTAATTATGTACTTTAGAAAACTTTGGAACTTGACAAGTTCATGGTTTAACTTGGGTTCTAGACTTCTTACTCAGTCTAATTGGTCCCTAAACCATTCTAAGGTCTATCTAAAGTATGTAAAATAACAATTATACCCTTACATATATTAAATTACATTTTTACCCTTTAGGTGCAACACAAGGTGTTGCAATATCTCATATGATTCTTTTGAGAGGCGATGCACCATCTCTCTATTTATAAGGATGTCTTAAAGAGACATGTTGTAATTCTTCCATTCGTTTGCCCTTGGGAAACATGTACAGTCATGTAGATTAACTTGTGTTGTACCCATTCTTTAGAGTCATTTTCACGACTCTCATTCATTTAATGTAAGTATCCCTCATCCATCTTCTTTGTCCATGTAAGTATTGTAGTCATGATTCTTGACCTCAATACATTATCTGACATTCACTCATTCTTTAGGATGGACCCGCTCCACCCATAATTCTTTGTACATTATGAATTCAAGAAATAATAAAAGAATGAATAAGTAGAGGGGGAAAGGAACCCACACCATTCTAAAAAAAGTAAAAGGAGCATATAAGTGAATAAGCAAGGGGCTTGAAGGCCCTTCACAATTTCAATAAATGTAGTCAATAAGGTGTTTTCCCACTCAAGGGGCCATGGGATCAATGGCCCAAACAAAGTTAAGAACTAAAAGAGGAAGCATAATTATTCTCGTCCTTATCCTTTTCTTTTGTCTCCTCATTGTTGTCTTCATCCTTATCCTCTTCCTCATCATCATTGATCGCCTCTAGCTTCAGTCGCTTCCTCCTCGAACTTGAAGCTCTCGTATGCCCACCACCTTGATGATTGAGACTAGCCTGAAAAATAAAAAGTTTCAGTCTCAAGTGCAAACAATTCAAGATTACATATGTAGTCCCAAGAGATTTTACCTTATGAGACATCCTATTAGAAGGGGCGAGGCTAGCTGCAACTTTAGTTGTAGGTTTGCAGTCAATGTATGATACACTCTCTCCACTCCCTAGGCATTATGCAACAACTCTTGATATGTGCCAATAGACAGCTGCGAAGAGCCTAAGTGTAAGAAATAACTTCAAAACCAAAGAGAAAACATACAAAGTAGAGAGGTTGTTGACTCACATATTTTGGATTCCCTTTAAGCGAAGGGAACACATAGCTAGTAAGACAATCTTACAGGATGGGCTGCATATGGCTCATGGGATAACTGAACATGAGAACTTATTGTGGAAGGGGAGCCAATGTCAACATTGTGTTAGAAGACAAAGTGGTAGTGGCAATGGCCTTCATGCCACGAGGAACACAAGAATTAAGGCGATAGAGCTGTCCCAAACAATTTATGAAATTCTAATATTAATGTCCTGGAATCCTCAAGGGGAGGGGTGAATAGGATTACTAATTTTTCTTTTTAAATTCTTTTTAATTATTTACCCTTCCAAGTTAGAGTTCATTATTGATTATCTCAACAAGTGTATGTGCGATGAAATAGCAATGTAGTTAATTGACTGATTTAGGCATGCAAGGTGCTAGAATAAAATGGAGAAAATAAACAATAAACACTAATCACACAATAAGACAAGATTAATAGTGGTTCGGCCAATCTAGGCCTACATCCACTGTCCAAAAGCTCTAACTGAGCTATTTTAATTTTTATAATAATATACCCACTATTACAAGAAAATTAATAAACCCAATAATATCTCAACTTAGTGAACTCCAATCATTATTAAACACACTCGGTGGCTTTGGCGAGTGTAAGCAAACCTCCAATGACTTCAACGAAGTTGTAATCATATATAAAGATGTATTTTAGTTAGGAAATTCAATTCCCTCAGTATATGCCTCTTAGAAGGCTGATTTATAATTATAATTTCATAAATGATTCCTTCACTAAAGAGTGATTTAGGAATTTCAATAAATGCCTCTTAAAGGCGAATTTTCAATTTTAATGCTCAATAATGATTCCACCAATTTGTATAAAATGAGGAATTTCAATAAATGCCTCTCAAATGCTAATATTCAATATTGATCTTAATTATTTAAATCTCTGCTAGTAAATATAGGCAAAGATCTCAGAGATTTTCCTCTTAGATATGTACTTTAAAGAGGATTAACTAACACTTCTGTGCTTACCTCTATGATGTCCAATATTCCAATTAATACCACAAGTAAACTATGCTCCAATCAATCAAGTTCTAACACCAAGCTTTATTATTTACACAAATACAAAGCCAAGTTTTGATGTACCTCTTTGCAGCTCTAGAACTTGGATCTTTTAGCAGTTTGTAGGTTTGAAACCCTAATGCACAACCTTATTTGATTTTATGTACCAATCAAGCATAAGAAATCATGGATAGACTTACCTAATCACCAAAATGAGAGATCCCACTATCTTTTTGCACAACTACAAACCCTAGCTTGTTCTTCAAAGAATACGCCAATAAAATGTACATAGATCTAAAGATAATTAGCTACCTTAATGATTTGAGGGTTTGATAACTATTTATAGAGTTTTACAAACCCTAATCAAGTAGATATGCAATGTTCACACAAATATAAAAAGATTTTGCACAAAAATCAAGTCAATATTTTGAAATTTCTGACCTAGGATTGATCCTAGGTGTAAGCCTAAGAAAAAAATAGAGTTTTTGCATCTTAGGATCGATCCGGGAATTTCTGGGATTGATCTTATAATTTTTTAGGATCAATTCTAGATCTCTAGAAATGCTCTATTAGGTTCTAGAGCTTCCATTCTTGCTCTTGAAAGCTCTTAGATCATTCCAAACCTCTTAGGCCTTGCCCAAGTGACTTTTGCATTCCTCTCTTTGGTCCATTACATTGATTTTACCTAATTTGCTTCATTATGACCAATTATGAGTAAGTCTACCTCTCTAAGTCCATGGGTGGTCTTCTAAACTCACCTAGGATGGGCTTGGTCAAACACACTCACACCACACACTTTACTTTTGGAATTCGTTATTGGCTGACTTTGTAATAGAGCTTGAGACATCTTGAGTTCTTCAATGAAACTTGTTTCTTGATGCTTGTGGTCTTTCGGGCTTCTTGACTTGAAACTTCTTCCTCTTTGACTTGGAATTACAAAACTTATAAATTTACAATACAACCCTTGTAAGACCAAGTACATGACCACAACATACATGTACTTACACAAGTTTTGGAATGGATTGACAATACATAATTTATACCTAAAATTGAAGTGTTAGAACTTGTACATATCAGCCAATAATCATTTCAAGGTTTATGACATAAATCAACAAGGACACTTAGCTTGTTTAGGCAATGAAGGGGCCTAGGCAAATTTGTGGGGTTTATGCCTCATAGTCCTATCCCAACCACATAAAGCCATGGGCATCTGCTCCCTTGATGGTTAGATATACCTTGTAGTCTCTGAGGAGAGATGGGTTCGCTGGAGGAGGTGCAGGGATGATGAACCCATCAATAGGGTAAAATTGATGCTAGCAATGGTCCCCTAAATAACATTGCCACGACTTCACACACACTAAGAGGATCTAGTGACTGCTCAAAGCTTGAATCTTGCATGGGGTTCTCCAGTGAAATCTTCACATGCCTCTACTAGACAACATCCTCTTCACGCATCTAGGAGGCAAACCCCTCATCGCCCTGCATTGCTTCACCAAAGGGTTAGGTGAATTCCACCAGCGTGGCCGGGCAAGGTCATGTCGAACATCCTCCTAGGGCGCTGGCATCAGCTCTAGCATAATTCATTATATCTATCAAAGTACCCATGATACTAGCATATTCATTTTATGAAATTATATCAGTGTTGTTCTTTTTCTGACTAGTATTTAAAATTCTTAGTTGTCTTTATACCCAATTGATCCAAGAGGAGGGTGAATAGGATCTATCTGATTTTTTAACAACTCTAATTATTTATTCTAATTTTAATGTAGGATCCTATTTTTTTACTTAATAAAGTTCAATTACAACTGAAAAGTAACCAAAACTTGAATAATAATTATTGTTACCAATTTTCAATAGCTATATACATGCATTTGATCAATGGTAAACTTAGTCAAATTTTTACTCCTCTATGTGCAAGTATAACTGATTCAACAAATCCAGCTCCAGCTACTATTGCAATATCTTAGGAACTCTAACTTAGTCACAGGAAATAATACGATAATTGTATAATATGACCTACTTTAATTTTTGCCAAAGTCTTAGATTTGACTTGCCTATCTCTTATTGCAACTGTATAATAATTTTAATGTTGCAAAAAAATCTAGATAATTATACTAATTTGCAAATCAACAAAATATGAATGAATAGAATCACATTCGCACATAATAAACACCACAATTTATAATGGTCTGGTGACCATTGCGACCCCTACTACACTGTGGAAAGCTTGTCCTTGAGATGATTGATTTTATTAATAGATGATTCACCTATTATATTACAAGGAAACATCAACAACCTTAATCACAAACTTACAAGTTTTTTGCGATTCCGTGAACCGCCTTGCAAGCTCAACACTCAGTGACTCTCATGGGTGTCTGCATTTAGTAACTCTGGTAAACGCCTTAGTCTGCTTCTGGTGACTCCGACATAAGCTCCAAACACAAAAGAATGACAAAGTTTTCTCAGTTGTATTGCCTCTTTGTAGGTTGATTTTCCAATCTTGCTTGTATCTCTTAGGAGAGACCTTCTAGTTGAAGGTATATAAAGATCTACCAATTTGGGCTAAAACTCTTCAAGCTTTCTAGGGATTTCAAGGTTTAAAATCTCCTAAGCATGACCCAAGATAGATTTAGCTGAGTTTTGAACCTCTAGGTTGTATATGGTTGCTTCTCACACAAGAACAATTGGTTTCCCTATAAATAACACAAACAAAAATTTTTATCGTAGAACTCTTTATTTTTGTGCACGAACCATACCCTAATCATGGGAGAATCTTATCTTATATAGAGGGTGAAAAAAATTAACTTTGGAAGGCTACCAATGGTTAAAAAGATCCATTTACAGATTCACAATCTCAAAAAAAATTTCCTTTTCTAGGTCACTTTGATCGATCCAGACATTTTTGATTGATCAAACTTCAATGAATTGAACATGTTTTGATCGGTCGAATTTTGTAGGTAGAAACCTTAATCTCCTTGATTGATCGAGACATGTTTTCGATCGATTGAATTCTGCATGCCTAGAATTCAATTCTACCCGATCGATCAAGACCAAGTTTCTATTGATCGAAACTATTCGTTTCGTATTGGTTCAATCTATCAAATCTGTTGGTTTTATAAAATTTGACTTCTTTAGCTCCTTTTTGATCTAGTTTATGTGAGGCATTCATTCTAAGGCCATGAGCAAGTCATATAATACCATCCTATATTCTTTTGGCTTAGACTTACCCATGTTAACCACTTACCAACCTGTACACATAATTTTACCTATGAAGCTCAGTGGTTGGCTCCCTGAGAATTTGTTATTTCTTGGCTTAAGACATGTTTGCATATTGGACTTAGTGGCTTCATGATCTCTTATCATTTGTCTCTATTGTCTTCTATCTTTTGGGCTTGCATGACTACATCTTAAGGTTCCTTCCAGATCAAACTACATGACTCATATATATATATATATATAGAAAATATAAATATGTGGTCTATGTATTTTTTAACGTAAGGAATGGAATTGACAATCAAAATTTTTTATTCTAATAACCTCCCCCTTTGTTAATTCCATGACAAAAAAAAAAAAAAAAATGACATGGACAACATCTAGTAATTAACGACTTCTTCTCAAGGTGTGGTCTGCCTTTTTACCTGTATCACACTTACAATGAACAACCTTTCTCATAAAGGTCCTTAGGCATTCAACATGTGATATTGATTATGCAAAATATATAAACTAATGAATTCAATAGATATTCATCAAGCAACATATTCCAATTTAACTTCCCTTTTCTCTTATAATCTTCTCCCCATACTTATTGTGAATTAACAAGGATATAAACTCCCCTCTAAATTCATGCATGGAGAAAATCAAAGTGCATAAAACATATTCACAAATTCAAGCACAAGCATAGGAAATCATCACATAAGAGAGATATATACACAACATTTGTAACCAAAAGAGAAGTCATTTCATTCATGATGTGATTCATTACAATGCAAATGACGAAAAATAAAATAAAATAAAGAAACAATCCATCAAAAGACATGCTAACACAAAGAAAAAATACATCTAATTCTCGAAATCTGATTTGGGACGAACACCCCCTAAATGAATAGGTGGGAAAGGCGTGAGGGGTGGCCACATCAGTGTAGAAAAAGTGACTTTCACTTTGGAGGGGGGGTGTTTATCACTTTTTAGCACTGACGTGTTAGCCCCTGACTCCATTCGCACCTATTTGTTCATGGATTGTTCGTACCTAATTCTTTGGGCTAATTTTCATCAAACTCGTCTACATTCACATTTTCTTCATTCTCTACATTTCTTTCTTCTTCCTCGCTCTCAACTTCATCTTCATCTGAGTCTTCTATGTGGAGAGATGACCCTAGGGGGATCTCTGGTTCCTCCATCACCGAGTACTCATGCATCACACTCTACATATATCTTTAGTGTGATCTCAACTGTGATGCTATTTGCACTTGACACTTCCCTCATTTGTTCATCTTGGTTGCAAACTTCTTTTGATTCCCAACCAACTTGGTTACCATTTTGAAGATCTTCTGAAGAAGATCATTGGTAGAGAGCTTTGAGGAGGTGGAGGACCTTAAGGAAGTGGCTCTGGGAAGAGCTGAAGGAGCTGATTCAGAATCAACTCTCATCTTCTTTAACATGCCCATGAGATGTGTTCTCCTTGCTGTAGGATAGGCGATGTTATGGGAATGTCAACTCTAGCATATTCCAAAATTTGGTTGATCATGACCCATAAGAGAGGTAGTGCTTTATAGTGGCGTTCTTTGCCCCTGTAAATTATGGAGGGGAGGTTTAGCAGCTTCCCTTAAAGAAAACTATCTACTAGGTAGATGATGTTCACCTTCATGTTGATGCAATGATATGTGGGCAAGAGGTTGTAGAAGAAAATGTGGTTCAGTACTTAGGCCTATGGTTTGCAATTTGAAACCGGTAGAACATGGGTCCAGGCAACATATACTATCTTGGTCATCTCTCCTCTATCTTCCAAAGATTTGAGAAGGTAAGGAATCATATTTTTTGCCCTTCCAAGATCCAATTTTACTGCTATGACCAAGGGGTCGATTTGGATGGGTACCCCATAGACCAAGGTCTAAATGAGAGAGCATCAAAATCGAGGTTGTGTTATTCACATAGAACATCTATACAACTTCCTTATAAGCCGGTCCCTGGATCCTTGTTAGACAGATTGAACCCCTATTCGCCATCTCTGTGAAAATCCCCATGGATTTTAGGGCATTCAATTCGATGAATCTCTCAAATGGTAAAGGACATAATGAAAAGTACCAAAAAAGTTGTCCTTACATTTTTCGTCATGAAAAATTGATGACCTACCTCAGGAAGGAGGTCTTTAATGCCTTGTCTTCTTCCTTTTTCTTGATTTGATTACCAGTTCTTTTCCCTTGCCCCTTCAATCCACCATTTGAATTGATAGGGGTGTTTTGAGATGGTTTATGGCATGGATTCAAGACTAAAATTGCAAATCTTTGCAAGAGAATCAAAAGGGTTGAGGGAAATATGTATAGGGAAGCTTTAGGGAATTTAAGGTTTCGTTTGGGAGTGAAATGGGTCCCCCCCTTTATATATCCATTGGTTCGATTTCTTGAACCATCATGTTTGATCAATTGAACACTTACTTAATCGATCTAAATCGTTGAATCGATCAGGACTATTTTGGATCGACTGCAAAAATCCAGATTTCCCTATTTTAATTTTCATTGAGGTTAGTGTCTCTCTTGGCCATTTTCCCTTCTCAAGTAGACTATTATTGACCTTAAGTACTACTCTTCATGACATCTCATATACCCCAATAATTTTTCTCAAATATTCAAATTTCTTGACATTTAATGGCTTGGTGAGTATGTCTGCAATGACCCCAAATTTCACAACCTTATATAGGCATAAATCTAGGTTGCTATTAATTGAATCAATATCCCATTCATTGTAAATTTTGTCATTTTACCTTTATGATTACTTGAAACTTAATCCTTTGCATTCATAAATATAGTTATACGCAATAGAATAATAACAATAAGCTAACTAACCATTTAATCCCAATAGTTCAACATAAATGTATATAAACATCAAGTCTAAAATATCTCATAACCGTCCAAAAATAAAAGGCCTTAACATGCCCATAAGATATACAAATCTTTGCCTAAATGGGTCCATCAAAAGCATTAAAAGGATTACATATCATGTCCAACATGTAATTTAAAGACTGAAATATAAACATCTTATTGTCAGGCCTAAATGCCCAATCCAACTCCTCTCATACTCATCCACATCCCAAATGGCATGAACAATACTTGTCCATCTAGTCTTCACTTGTGGGTGGTGTCACTTGTGGTAAACTTGATGGTCTTAGGGAGAGGGAATGCAATTTAGACAACACAAAAGGAGACCAAAGATAATCACAGTAGTAAATAGGATAAATCAAGATAAAGTAAGGAATCAAAGTGCGTATGTGAGTACAACAAATGTACCAAACATGTATTCTTACTATGATTCAAGTATGCACATGCCACAAGTTAACCATACAAGAGTTCAATATTTACTATAGCAAAACATGTATATAATATATATGGTATGCCATATGCTAACCCTTAAGGAGAAAGTTCACCCCGTTGCCGTATTCCTACAAGTACATAATGAAGTACCTCATAAAAAAGAGGTTGCTACAGTTGATTGATCTACGACCTCCACCTTACCCGCTGCCTATCGCTACAATCCAGCGGAACACTGTGAATACCACCAATCTCTAGGGTACTCTATTGACAGGTGCTTTCATCTAAAACATGACATGCAATATCTGATTGATGAAAGTAAGGTATCATTTGACCACACACCCAAAAAATTCTCCACAAAATTCAAACATCATCCATAATTCACTCTTCGATCACCAACCACCTAAAGGGGTCAATATGATCAGTCTCATTAGCACTCAGTTCAACTCTTCCAACTTCATCACCAAGATTTTAGAACCCTAAAAGATCATTTTCTTACCTAATAATAACCAAATGTTAACCTTGAATGGACACTCCCCCCCCTCTTGAGTAAGAGCATCTGCTCACACATATATGGGATATGGCCCTAGATAGCCCAATAATAGTTCTTCCTCCTAACACAGACATGTATGAAGAAGGTTCAACAACCTATGACCCACTTTTATCCTCTCATATCATCCAACCACCATCACTATATATACAACTCACTGACCTTTCATTCCCTTACCAAGTCATTAACATCCCCCACCCACCAGAATACAGTATTTCCTAAATTGAATCCTTTTGGGCTATCTAGTCGAGAAGTAGCAGATCCTGAGTTAACAAAGGATGAGTTGGAGGAACTCATAGCTTTCATCACCAGGTTAGGAAGAGTCTCTAAACCAGTCACGTATCTGCATCCGGAAGGGAAAGGGAAAGATAAAGTGATAGAGGAAGTTGATGTAGAGGTACAAAAGAAGACCAGAGAGGAAGAGGAAAAGAGAGAATGATATTTTTGAAGCAGCTATTCAAATGTGTCACCTATTTTTGATTGAGCAATTGTCCAAGAGGCGAGCACATGTTTCAATTTTGGGCCATTTATTGACATCCGAGCAACACAAAGACATTTTTGGGCATATTTAGAAAGTCCTTTGTGGACGCCTCGATCACACCTGACAGGTTGGAGAACATGGTGGCCAGAGTATCAACGCTATGAGTCATGACATTTTAGAGGATGAGATTCCTGAGGGTGATATTGTGCATAACTGAGCTATCTACATCACAGCCCGACATTCTGACATGTGTTGCTGGTGTCAGCCCGACATTCTGACTTTCCCACCTTTAAAAACCTTTCCTTAAAAATCCCAATCTTTCTGATGTGTTGCAGAGATTAAGTGAGGACCATTTTGGTTGATACGCCTAATCTTTCACTCTGTGACAGATCAAGTATACCCTGGTCATTCAGGCATACCTATTTGGAATGATTCCTCCTCTTGTCCCTAGGAGACTAGTAGTTCACCATAACTCCCTAGCATGTAAAAGCCCAGAACACATCTTATAAATGAGTTCTAGAACCTAGAATTGATTTCAAAGGTGAAGTGGGACCTATCCAAGGTAGTAGGCCTGAATTTCACTCTGTGAAAGATCAAGTGTACCAAAGATCAAGCGTATGCTTGAAAGATTAGGCGTACTGAGAGAAAATCCCTGTTTTACCCCTACTGATCAAACATAGAATAATTAAAGGTTGATTACCTCTCAAAACCCCTTGAACTTTGATTTAAACCCTGATGACCCTAAGACCAGCCCCTGTTAATAAAATAAACTTGTAAAAATTAATTTTGGGGAGTACGGCTGAATTCAAATTTGAATTTAAGTTCATGCATACTCAAGTTCAGGTGTACTGAATAAGTTCAAGCATACTGACACACAAAAAGAAAAACTTCAAAAATTTTCTTGATTCTTTCTATTTAATGAAGTATAGATATTGATAGGTTAGAGAAGCCACCCCTAAAAGGGTGGATAATTAGGGTGCCTAATACCTTCCCCAATTACAATCAAACAGCTTACCCAAATCCTTGGAACCCAGACTAGTCTAAAGAGTCAACCCTAGACTCAAGTGCCTAGCCTGGGCCATTAAAAGCCCACATTCCTCCTTTCCCCTAGAAAAGAGGCAGGCATCCAACCCCATTTATAAAAAACCCGAGTTGGTGGCAACTTCGAAACCAAGGCCCTAGGCTAACCCAAGTTGGCCAGGGATGGTTCCCCGAAGTGGCGCGAGCAAACCACCTGGTCTTTCAGCGATGCCCATAGAAATGGTTTTTCCATTTGAAGTTGAAATTCTATGTCTTTGAGTCTTAGCCGAGGCACAAATTCCAGAGTCAAAATGGGCATGGGTTCAACATGATCAGTTGAACCCTATTAATGAGAAGAGACTGCCAGTAATGAGCAATGGGTAAGCCTATTAGAGGCGCATGGCAACAACTTTTAACAAAAGGGTTAGGCTTAAAGATGTTGAGGAAGGGGATTTAGTTCTCAAAAAGGTCCTTCCACATGAACAGGCACCATGGGGGCAACCTCGGCCGAATTATGAAGGACCTTTCATCGTTAAATAGAAGTTGTCTAGTAGGACACTATTGTTGAGAAACATGGACGGAGAAGACTTCCCTAAATTTGTAAACTTGGACAAAGTCAAAAGATTCGTTACTTGACTAATGTAAACCTGACTTATGTTGGAACCCTTGAAATGAGAAGGCCTTGAATGGTCATTTTGCTAAACATTTTCCTATTCATTTATTTTTGCACCTTTGAAATCATGATCATTTCTACATGAAAATTCAAAATAGAAGAATCAATGGTTCAAAGAAAAAAAGAGTTAAGAAAAGAAAAGTAAAAAAAAAGAAGTAAAAGCAAAAGAAGAAAAAAAAAGAGTTATAAAGAACCATAATTTTCTTAAAAAACATACAAGGATTTTGTAGAGAACCATGATCTCCTTCAAAACATGGGGACCTTATAAAGAATCATGATCTCCTTCAAAACATGGGGAACTTATAAAGAACCATGATCTTCTTCGAAAATGGGAAACTTGTAAAGAACCATCATCTTCTTCGAAACATGGGAAACTTGTAAAGAACCATGATCTTCTTTAAAAACATGGAAATCTTGTACAAAACCATAATCTTCTTCAAGAAAATGGTAGTTTGTAGAGAACCGTGATTTTAAATTTACAATAAGTTTTTGATCAAGAGCCATTCATATTCACATTTCCAAACCTTTTAAATCCTGTCAATTCAAAGGCAAATCTTGAAATTCCCAATAAGCCATTCATTTCAGCAAAACAATCGTTTAAACCCCTTAGCACTTCGAGAAGTTTTAAGTACAAGTCAGCAATACATAAGTCAAACAATCAATTAACTTGAAATAAGAACATGTACCCCGTCCAGTTACTTTCCAAAAGCCCAGACCTATCTAAGGACAGGGGCAAAAAATGGACAAAGACAAAAGAAATAGTATAAAGCTTAGAGTGAAAACCGGAAATGGCACTCTGACTTAGTCCTAGCAAACAGGGGCAAAAAAGGGAGCAAATTAAGTCAACACTTGGGGTGAAAACTAGAAATGGCACCCTGAGTCAAGTTAATCAAGTCATGAGTACACATCTTCAGAAATCATCTTTTGACAAAGTAGAAATGAAGACTTTAAACGTAGGCATGTGAACCCATTCTCCTGAGGGAGACACATTTAGTATCCAAAATTTGTAAACTTTTCATACCTCGCCCGGACCAGGCGTGGCATCATGGCATATGAAAACATGACCATATGTACTCAAGAGTTATATAACAAGTTGTCCCTAATGTTTAAAGATCCCGAGGATATCAAAGAGAAATTATGCAATACAAAGTTTAGCTGATTTAGGCTTCAAACTTAATTGTCAATCAATCAGCATTGTCAACCATTGACTACATCATCCATTTCTCTATGGAAAGCCATCTACATAGCTGTTGACAACTCTGGGATCAAAGAGAAATTATGTAAATTGAGATGAAGCATCATCTCTAGCAAAGTGCCATTCACGGCTAAACAAAGTTGGAGATGATACATAATCTCCCAAAGAAAGAGTGTAGACAATGAGTCATCTCCATCAATTGTGATTGGAGATGACCCACCACCTCCTAATGAAGCAAATTGAGATGAAGCATCATCTCCAGCAAAGCGCCATTCACGGCCAAACAAAGCTGGAGATGATACATCATCTCCTTATAAATATGAACAAAGATGACGCATTATCTCCCATAGACTACGATTGAAGATGACACATCACCTCTTAGCAAAAGAATAAGTACAAATCAATCAATAAATAAATGTAATGATGGAGCCCGGTTGATGGTACAACAAGAGCAATGTAATGAGGGAGCTCGGTTGATGGCATAACAAAGAGAAAAACAACGATGAAGCCCATTTAGTGGCACAACAAGTATCAGCACCCAAATTTTGACTCGGGTCATGTGGTAGCATAAAGACAGCATAACAACATCTAGGCATCAAGAATCTAAGCACCCTTGGCTTAGGAAAAGCAAGCTTGGACTCTAGGAGGTTAGGCATCCCTAAATAAGTCTTCCTGGATGTTCTAGTCACAAATGAACCAGTCAAAACACCTCATCACAACCCAAAAATGCACTATTTCATGACAAGCTCTAATCTCTCTCAAAAGCACCAACAGGACTTTGAGGGTCTGGATTTTAGAATCCCATTCATATCATCAGTAAATTTTCCATCTCTTGTAAGCCTTTCTCTTGTAAAGCATCTTAGATGAAAAAATTACCATTTTGCCCTTTTGTCTTCAAAGGCCCAATACTCACTATCTATCATCTAGATCACTGAATTTCTTCACCTATATAAGCCTTCTTGGCATGAAGCATCATACGAAAAGAATTCACATTTTCACCTTTTTCGACCCGTGGGTAAAAATTACCATTTTACCCTTTTCACTAAGAGAATCTACCCCTAGACCCTCAAAGGATCCCTAAAGCCTCTCCTGTGGTCGAAATGGTGTAATTTCAGATCTTATACATCCCTGAATCTCCCTACCCTAAGGAACTCATCACAGACCAAACACTGCTCGAGAATGGAAACAACCAATCTCTCAATCTATGATAACTCTGAGTAAGAAATGACTCTTACAAAAGCTCTCAAAAATTCATTCGACCTCTGAATTCAGAAAGTTCAGTCGCCATACTTCGGCCTCAGCCTTAGCTTCAAATCTTCAGGTTTGAGAAGAGAATTTTGAAGTCTTGAACCTCTGAGAAATTTCAAATCTTCCCCAGAAGGTCAAAAGGCTGTTTTCCCACATTTTGCTCTTATAGAGCTAGAATATTCTCTCGACCTCTAAATCAGGATCAGTTGGTGTCCATTTCTTCAGAATCATGAGGCCTTTGAAAAAATTTCTAAGGAACAAGAACTTTCGAGAAATCTATCTGCCAAGATTCCCTAAAATACTCTAAAAAGTGAGACAATTAGGTTTAAAAATCAGGTGCTCAACCGACTCCCGGGAGTGCATCTAAAATAAAAAAATTCAGATAGTCAGTGGCCACACCACTATAAATTTAGAGCCTTGAAAGTATCAGATCCACACTAATTTGTACAAAATTCGTGGCCTAAGTAGTCATTTCTGCCTAAACCAGAAAAATACGCATTTTGTCTGTATTTGGCACGTGGAATGCCCTTAAGTTCTCTTGGACCGGGAACACGGCAAGGTCAAAACCATTTTCTTAGTTTCACCCCTGATCTCGATAAAGCATTTCACAAACTCTTGGTTTAGTAAATGTCTAGTCATTCAATTTTACCTAGCTTCAAGCAGCTATAGAAACCTAATTTGTTCAAGCAACTTTGCTTCGAAAAACCCTCAACAGTTACTCGGGGATCCAATGCCCAGTCTGTCAGCTCTTGTAGCTCTGAGACTCCTCAAGCTTCAAATTCTCTAGATACGGCCCAAAGTAGCATTTTACAGAAAAACCAGCAACATTCCCTGTCCAATTCTATCAAATTGTTTAAAAAATGGTTTTTGACCTAATTTCCTGCTCGGGTACCATAAAATCGCTCAGAAGCTGTGAATCACCTGAACCTAGGGTCATCTATCCCTGGGCCATCCTCGGATCAATTTTACCATCTTGCTCACTCAGATTACATCTGAGAGCCTTTTTTTGGATAAAAAACCCTGATTTTATCCCTTACCCTTCGTAATTTGGTTTTGACTGGACTAGTGCGACCAGAGCATCTGCGACATCTAAAATTTACACTGACTGGGCTAACTTTTGAGCTTAAGAGCTCGCGAGGAGTGACAGCATAGAGAGGGTTCAAAAAAATTAGGTAGCATATATTATTCAAAATGAGCTAAAAGATGATATATTTTACATTAAATGCATCCTCATCTTTAAGCCATTTTGGCAACCTTTGGATTAGAATCTTCCAAACCTCTCTATCACTCTCCACCCTTGGATGGTTGGTTTGAATTTTAAATCCCTATAGAGTCTCTCATAACCCTCCATTAGACATCCCTTGTATCCCCTTTTAGGTTTGAAAACAGTGAGAGTATGCCAAAGGACATTTCCCATGTCACCCCCATCTCTCTCTCCATCCACCCTCAATAAGACACCCCTCATCTCACCATTCACTCAACAAACACAAACTTAATCTAGCCCTCCATGCAGCCAAGTCATCCATCCATGCCCCTTAGCCTAAATAAATTCCTACCCTTCACCTAGATTTAATCCTAGCCCTCCACCTAAATTAGGATAGACATCATTCTAGCCCTCTATCTAGCAATCCTTATCCTATATCTCAACCCTCTATTTCATTAATTTGGGGCTATAAATAACCCCAAATTCGATCAAGGTTGGGTTGACAACAAAAACCCTAAATCCCTAAGAGAAAAAGAGGAAGAAGAAGAGAAATTGTGCAAAATCCTTCAACCCCAAAGCAAGGTAAGCCTAACTCAGCTCAAATTCATCTTCCCCATTCAATATATGTTAATTAGACTACTATTATACTGTCCAATTCATGCTAGAGCACTACTATAATTCGGGTACACAGTAGAGGCTCAATAGTCTCTAATTGCTCTTATTTTTGACCAATTTTAGTGTTGATTTTTGTGGAGTGTTGCTTGAACCCAAATTTTACCATGTTAGACTAGACACATGTATGATGTTGTTTATTTAATTTTATGAATTTAGGAGCTGTGGAAGGCCTCGAGATGGCCCCCCAAATAGACCCAAAAAAAGGGTCTTTCAAGACCTAGTTTCAATGAATATTTAATGATTTTAGTTTGGATTTTCAATGCATGATTTGAAGTTCAATTTTTTATATGGTGTTCATACATATCTTCCCTGCTAGCATGCTTAATTTTAGAATTTTCACAAACCCATAAGGGCTCCAAAATTGGGAAATCTAGTTGTTGGATTTTCTCCCAATAACTAACGCCTATTTTTTAGTGAATTAAAAAACAGGCGTTAGGAGGAAAATCAAGCGTTGAGATCTGGGACCCACCCCAAGGAGCCCTGATTCTTCTCCAACCCTATCATAAGATATTTCTGACCTCTGAGAGTCACCCCTGTGCATGTGCATCTCTGTGAGACCTTATTTCTAAGTGTCAGTTAATCCTAGAAGTAGGTGTTGGGAGGACTTTTAGGTGTTAAGCCTGGGCTTTAAAAATCATATTTTTAAAAAATTGTCTAAGTGTTAGTCAATCCTAGGACTGGTGTCAAGACCTAGGAGAGACCCCACCCCTTTGGGCCCTACTATTATTGCCCAAAAAACCCAAGTTTACTACTAGTTCAGCACCCAACGCAAGTTTTTCCCCTTGACTAAAATTCAGGTGTTGAACAAATAGGTGTCAAACTAAAAAATAGGCGTTAGGCCTGTGACAAATGACTGCATGACCCACTATCATATCTCTACATGACCTATACCTAGGACCTCTAGAGTTGCACAGTGTGACCCTATAATATTTTCCCTTCCTTAAACCATGGGTCCCACAGTGCTGGGACCCACTGGACCCCCTTAAAAGATTGCATAAAGGTGCTAATTTGATCAAATTCTCCAACGCCTATTTTTCACCTTGAATTAACATTCAGACATTGGAAAAATAGGTGGAGAGATAAAAAAACAGGCGTTAAGCCTATAAACCAGAAAAAATTATTTCTTCCCTTTTCTTCCTTTCTTTTAGGGTTATCATCTAACCCTAAGAAGTCAACCAATAAGCCATTTAGAGGGGTCCATCATCCCTCTAAAGACCTAACCCATGAGGGGTCTCCTGTATCTAGGATAAGACAAACTTAAGAACTGTTTATGGATTGTTCATAAGCCAACGCCTATTTTTCACCCTAATTTAAATTCAGGCGTTAGAAAAACAGGCATTGAGAGCAAAAACAGGCGTTAGGCTTGAGAAAAATTCAGCTAACCTTTAATTCAAACTAAATGAAGTTTAGACATTACAATTTACACTTAACAAAGCATGGACATAAACAAAATTAAAACTCATATGAATGGGAGAAGCCGCCCTAAAAAGGTGAGTATTTGGGGTGCCTAACACCTTCTCTAAGTGCAACCAAACAAGTTACCCTAAATCTCAGGAACTCAGACCAGTACTAGGAGTTAAATCCTAGACTTTCGACTCTAGATTTCTTTTCTTCTCTGAAGAAGAAAACCGATGTCCAACTCCCCCAAGTTGGTGACGACTCCAGACAAAATCACCAAACCCCTTGCACAAGAATGGGATTTAACACCCAAACCCCACAAAGAGACACCAAGGCAGGTATCCTGCCTTGATGCCCGCAACAACCTAAAAGGATCTAGAGCTAGAAGTGGGCACGCCGATGTCCACAACAAGCAACCATGATCTATCAAAGTCCATATGTGACCAACAACCATGATCTATTGAAGTTCGTACTCGACAAGAAACCATGATATATCAAAGTTCGTACACTGCCAGCATCCATGAATCTATCAAAGTTCGTATGCGGCCAATAACCATGATCCATTGAAGTCCATACACAACAGGCAACCATAATCTATCAAAGTCCGTACATGTCTAGCATCCATGAATCTATTGAAGTTTGTACGCGGCCAGCAACCATGATATTTCAAAGTTTGTATGTGGCCAGCAACCAAGATCTTTCAAAGTCCATACATGGTCAACAACCACGATCTTTCAAAGTCTATATGCGGCTAGCAACCATGATCTTTCAAAGTCTGTATGCGGCCAACAAGCACGATCTTTCAAAGTCTGTATGCGGCAAGCATCCATGAAACTATCAAAGTTCGTGTGCGGTAAGCAACCATGAATCTATCAAAATCCATGCGCAGAAAGTATCCATGAACCTTTAAAAGTCCGCTCTGTGACCAAGCAATCCGGTGATGCATCATCACCCCAGTTAAGTCCATCTTTATGGCAATGTTTAATAAAAAATGATGCATCGATCATTTTTGACCTTGAGACCAGGCCAGATAAAGGTTTCGTGAGAACTCCACCTCACAGAAAGGCTACATTTTGGCATCACAGATTGCCTATCGGGCATAGGCAAATGTAGATCCTTGTTCCATTGTCTACGTAACATGACGAACATGAATATGTAGCACCAATCTCTAAGAGATCTCCATGGATTTTGGAGTTAAGTCTAAATACTTCCTGATATGCTTTGCTCAAACTGCCACAGGTTCAGTGAGGGACTCTACGTCTTGCCTCACTAGAAATGGCTAAAACCATCGACATGATAGATTGTCTTTCAGGTATAGGAAAATGTCGACATCATTCCATAGCCTATATATCATGACAACCATGCTTGGAAATTGGTTGAAACAGATATGTAACATTGATCCCTTATGATCTCCATGGCTTTTGGAATAAGCCCAAAAACTTCCCAATGTGCCCTGATTAGGCCTATGCAGGTTTGGTGAGGGACTCTAGGTCTTGCCTCACAAAAAATGGCCAAAATCGTTGACATAGCAGATTGCCTACTCGGGTATAGACAAATGTTGTCATTATTCCATAGCCTATGTAACATGACAATCATCTTTGGAAATTGATTGAAATAGGTTTATAGCATCGATTCCTTGGAATCTCCATGGCTTTCGAAGTAAGCCTAAAAACCTTATGACTTACCTCATGTAGGCCGCATAGGTTTGCTAAGTTGAGTCAGTCCCTGACTTTGTAGAAAAGCCTTCACAAGTAATCGCCTATCTGGGGTGTAGGTAGGTATCATTACTTCATAGCCTACATATTATACCATCCATGTTTGTAGATTGGATGATTGAAACAGATAGGTAGCACTGGTCTCTCGAGATCCAATGAATTTGGAAATAAGTCTAAAAAATTTCTCACAAGCCCTATTGGCAATCCTTAAAACACGAACAAATTATTGTGTAACATCTTGGTTATTCAGACATAGCTGAATGCTGCATCTTGATTCATAGTCTATGTATTATCTTAACGTTAATACTGTTAGGGAGTTATGTGTAATACATTGCATTAGGTTCCTTGTTATCACAACCTCCAAAGCTTCTATAGAGAGCATAGCAACATCTCCAATCCTGATCGGTCCTCTACTTACACTCTGTCAAAGACTGGACGACTATAGGGTATGACGCACTTGTGATACCTGTTTATGTGGATGTAAACATGCACCACAATTCATTCTATAAAGCCCTAGTGGGACTACTAGCTTTGCCTGAAGAATCTCCTCATAGCAAAAGGGTTACTTTTGAGAAAAACCCACCACTACTTCTTGGGAAATAGCTCATAACATTTCTCTACACGGCCAAATCAAGCTACCTTTCCAGTTCAAAATTTGGCACATCCCAGTCCATACTTTTGAACGGCTTACCTCACATCGGCCACTCTTCATTTAGTACTTTATCTACCACATGATTTACTAACAGCCACCCTGTGACATCTGCTTGGCTTTAGACAACGAGAAATGCCATAGCGTATGAAATGCCAACTTTTAGCCATAGCCTAAACAACTATTAAGCTTAAGTAGTACTTTTATAGCATGGGTTACTTATGAGAAAAACCCTTCCATAGCTTCTTAGGAAGGAGCGCAACAACATTTCTTTGTAAGTTCTGACGGTCACCGCTTAACAGGCCGATCTGTTAGCACCAACCTTGGTTACACCTACTTATTGGGACATAAGTATGTGTTGCATTCACCCTCAAATGTTGTGTGCTATACATGAAGAAAGATTATCATTCTTAAACATTAAAATTAGTAAAGTTCATTGATCAATCACATATCTAAATATGTTTTCCCATGATCACCATATG
>JAOXJP010258384.1:0-21277 GCA_025762735.1 Platanus orientalis | reverse complement strand
GTACGAGGGCTCCTCCGAGCTCGTACACCTCAGGTACCACATGGGTCCTGTCCTCACCGCCAACATCACCGTCCACACCATCTGGTACGGCCAGTGGCAGAAATCCCAGAAACGCATCATCCGGGCCTTCCTCGCCTCCATCTCCGCCGCCGACGCCAAACGCCCCTCGATCTCCGGCTGGTGGAAGACCGCCCAGCTCTACACCGACCAAACCGGCGCCAACATCAGCCGCACCCTTCTCCTCGGCGAAGAGAAGAACGACCGCTTCTACTCCCACGGCAAGTCCCTCACTCGTCTCTCCATCCAATCCGTCATAAAAAGCGCCGTCACAGCTCGCACGAAACCACTTCCTTTAAACCCCAAAGGCGGGCTTTACCTCCTCCTTACCTCCGCAGACGTCCATGTCCAGGATTTCTGCGGCCAGGTTTGTGGGTTTCATTACTTCACATTCCCTTCCATTGTAGGGTACACCCTCCCCTACGCTTGGGTGGGCAACTCGGCCACCCAATGCCCTGGCTCCTGCGCTTACCCCTTCGCCGTGCCGCCTTATATGCCGGGCCTGAAGCCGGTGAAATCGCCAAATGGGGATTTGGGGGTGGATGGGATGATTACTGTGATTGCCCATGAGATTGCGGAGCTGTCGACGAACCCTTTGGCGAATGCGTGGTACGCCGGGCAGGACCCTAGTTTTCCGACGGAGATTGCTGATCTTTGTGAGGGGATTTACGGCACCGGCGGTGGTGGGTCTTATATGGGTCAGTTAATGGAGGATGAGGATGGTGCTACTTATAATATGAATGGGATCCGCCGTAGGTTCTTGGTTCAGTGGCTTTGGAACCCTGTGTTGAATTATTGTTCTGGCCCTAATGCACTTGATCAGTAATTCAAATGAAAAAGAAGAAAAAAACAGAAGCTGAAACATCTGTTATGGTTTATTTGTTTCTTGAAATTGTTGCCTTTGGTTTAGTGTTTTGTTAAGTTGGGCGTTATGTTAGTTAAGTCAGCTGTTTCAGTTGTAATAAATGTTAATATTTGGGTGTGTACTGTGTATAAAAGAGAAGTTTAGTTTCTTCCATTAGCTGTTCTATGGTGTTCCTCTTCCAGTCTATTTGGTTTCATTTGAATTGAGAAGACTGTTTATATATATATATATTTTTTTTGGAAATTTGAAGATAGGAAAACAGAGGACATATGTGGAATTTAGGGAAACAATTTATGTTTTTTTTCTTTAAAAAAAAAAAAAAAGTTTATTTTTAAAGCTTAATTGGATAATCGCATTGAAGTTCGTTTCTTTAAACGGCACGTATTTTTATGTAAGCTTTTTTTCAGTTTAAAACTTTTTTTCAGTTTAAAAGATATAGAATCTGTTTGAATTATGTGGTGTTAAGTGTTAAATCTAAGGCTTTGTTTTCATAATTCAGACATTGCTTTTTTAGGGAATACTTCAATCATTAAACATGATAAAAGTGGGTGTATAGTGACAAAGGACTCATCAAAAGGGTCCTCTTAAAAAAAAGGCACTATTAGGACAAGAAGACTTGTCAAACATTTTGGATTGATAGGATACAATGAGGCTCTCAAACCAAAACTGTGTTTCCATTAACAAAACAGTTGGCTTGAAATCTGTGATTTCTTTTTAGTTTTTTGGGTGAAGGAAAACTGTGATTTGGATGTGTAAAGGCTACAATCTTGTCTGCAGAATCTCAATGTATCCTATAATTTTTTTGGCACAGGGCTCTAATCCAACATTTTCGACTACTCTTGGCTGTCTGTTTACTCGTGAATTTAACATTATTTTCTTCCCACACTTGTCAAAATTGGCGATTGGCCGAGCCCAAAAGTTGGTATAACTTAGAAGCGGTTGGACATGAGGCCACCAGAATGAAGTTGGGGATTGGAACAAATGTTAGGAGAGCCCCACCACTTGTTCCAATGTGACCTTCTCCTAAGGGTAGTCTACTGTGAGACCAAGTCTAAGGAATCAGCTGTGAATGTCTTAGCTCGTGAGAGCAGAGTTACTTGCTAGTAGGTTGGGTTCGTAGTTGCTGCATTAGTCATTTCATTCACTGAGAACAGGAACAAAAAAAAGCTAACAATACAGGACCCACAGATACGGTATACAGCCACACTGTGTCAGCCAATACATAGTTATGGACAAAATTGTACCCTGCAGTGAAATGAATATGGGCATTAAAGGTTGGCTAAACAAAAGATGTTTGCCATTCTGCTCTAAATCACAAGCACTAATGTTTTTTCTTACTGTTTCAACCTAAGACAATTTAGGCCTTCCTCGCCCTTTTCTCCTTCAATTTGCACCATCTCACTTCTTCACTGGAGCAGTTATTGGAATGGAGAGAAAAATAACAAATAGTACAAAAACAAAAAGAGAATCCGAACTGCACAGGCAATGTCCATGTAACAATGTGGATAAAAATATTATCTGGACAGCATTTGTAAACCCAGATTGACTACTCATCGCAACGAAATGGAAGGATAATATAATTTAACTTCTAGAGGAGAACTAAGAGGCAATCACATTCATACCCAAGATTCAAACTGATTTTAGTAACAGATTACAGTGTCCATAATCGGGTTGATAACTGTTGTTTCATTTATTTGCTTGCATCTTGATCCCAAGTACATTCCTATGCAATCAAAATTGTAAAAAAAAATTTCTGTTCACTTTTACATGTAGTTGGGGTACATTCACAATCTTGTATGGGTGCGGTCCATGTAATAAAAAATGGATGGTGGAGAAGCTAAAACTTGACAACTATAGTAAATAAAAATAGATTATCATGCTAGAAGAATACAACAGCACCCATAAAGACTATGCATAGTCCTTGCTAGTCCGACAGCTCTCAAACTGACAGCTTCTCCATGATGGGCCTTGCATTTTTTGGCTCTCTACTTCATGCCGATCCTATCCCGTGTTTCCCCAAGAAGCTTCTACAATTCATTATTAGCTTCAAGCTATCTATGTGCCATGATGGGTCAGGTTCAAAGTGAGAAAGTAGACTAATACCTCCGTGATAGATGACTATTTATGCCACATGAGAGCTCCACTCACCAGTTTGTGTAAATGGGATAAATTGGATTCTGGGGATGCAGGTTATGATTGTTGTTGTAGAGAAGCTTGGATGATGGATGTCAGTGATGGATGCATCCGGGCTCTTTTCATTGAACGAGCTTCACTTCTACCTTCGGCATATTCCTCCCCCAATGGCCATCTTGGTCGCAAATCAAACTGTTCCATAGATGCAAACCATCTCTTATTGTAAGTTCATAATGCAGATATGGGTAATAATTATAAAGATGATGTATCGACTAGATTAAATACTAGAAAATTATGGTTTGATGGAATTTTTGATCTAATGGTTAAAGGGGGTGTTAGTTTTGAGGAGAGATTAAAACAATAATTAAGTTTAATTAGTTCTTAATTATCATTAAAACAACAATGACATCACAGGGACATTTGCAAGCTTTTATTCGCAAGTAGCTCACTCGCGAATAGCTCTCGCAAGCTTGCATTTGCAAGCAGAACAATCACAAATAGCTCAAGTTTGTTCCATTCGTGCACTTCAAACTTTATTCGGGAACATTTCGTTTAGTTGCAAATTTCAAGTTGTATTTAACCTTAGTTTCTAAACCAGTTCATTCAAAGCTAGAGGGTGTCGTTATCACGTTTCTTGAAGCTAGTCAAGGCCTCCCATTAAGTGCAAGAGATTTTAGCCAAGCTAACTCTAGAATACAATCTACCATGGGTAAAACCCTTGTCTCTCTATGAACTTGCACGGTTCGGGAAAGACAAACAAACCTCATAGGTTACTCAAACCCATATTTAAGGTCGAGTTTTTCCAAAAACTTATTAGTTTATAAGATTCATCCGTTTTTCCAAAATCCAGCAACAAAACACCATTACAGGTTCACGTAAATGAACAAGTAATCATCTCAAGAAGATCAAGGTAATCTCCTGCAAGCGAGAGCACATATCTTCAAGAGGAAGCTCATCTACAGTCACACGTGAACTCTCACAAGTGAGAGTGCTAACCGTGGAGAGAGTCATTGAAGAACCAGACATTAGTCTCTTAATAGATTAACTGTTGGTTCGAGCAGGTTCAAGCATGCTGTAGTTTTAGTCTCCAGTTTCCATTGCAACAAGAACAAGAAGAAGACAATAGAGTTTTAACTCCATGACGTTTGTGCTCACCCATCCATCAGAGTTTGCAACTCCAGTATGCCCATGTGGAGGTGAGCCACCTCCCATTCCTCTCTTCTTCTTCCTACGGTTAGCTATGGGGTGTTCCCATTATTCATCATGAACGTAGCGGTTGAAAGCCTCTTTCCCTTCCTTTTTCTCCCTTTCTCTCTCTAGATTTTCACGGTCTCACTACCTCAGTTTTGCCTCCCTCGCACATATTATAGAGGGAGAGGAGGGCTGTGAGAATGAGTTCATTCGCCAACTCTTAAGAGAGCTTGGTACACTCTCTTTCTTGACGTTGACAACCCACTGCATGGAGTAGGCTGCCCAACACGTCACTAGCCTTTGCAGGCTTGCAGGTCATTAGCTTGACCAGTTGACATACCTTGGTCAGTGCACAAATGAGACAAGCGAGAGAGAGGCATTCGCCATGTGATGCGCAACAAGCAACATGTCAAGATTTAACCAGCTGAAGAGAGAGAGAGGGTCATTGGGTGTCGTGCACATATGACAAAAGGAGAGAGAGAGAGGGAGACAATGGTCATGCCTTGTTGGTAATTAGTGGTCAATACCACTTTGACTAAGTGGGTGAAAAGGAAGTGGGCGAATGCCCTATTCAAATGGCATTCGTCATCCTCAAATATTAAAATATATTAACAATCCCCAACTTATTTTAAAATTTGAAAACAGGTATTTAAGCCTTGAACCCACACTTTAGTGTAAACAGGTTGTAATCCGTCTTGCGACTTAGTGGATTAACTTTGAACCATTCTCGTTGACAAACCAACTTGTCACACGCATAGTCCTCCATTAGTGAGGTTTTACTCATTCATTTATAGGTACACGCTTTAAGGTCTACGCATTATCCCGGTTGACTAAAGTGCTTTAGAGACAGCCTTAATCTCATAGGAAGTGACCAGCTTCCACACTTAGAAATGTGAGTTTCTATCAAGGGTATATACTAGCCCCATCCCAAATTTAGGACAATAGATCTCATTAAGAGAACCACCGTGTTCTTCTTCCTTCATCATTTGTAGGTAAGCATCCGTAAGAAATCAAACACATGTTCTACAGGTACAATATTTTGTACGAGCATCTCATTTCATCTTATATGAAACACCGTCTGTAGACTCACCATAGGAAGGAACACATTTCATTAATTGAAATTATGCTTACAAGAGGGTTATATCTGGTTGTTTACCCATTGAACCATGATGACCAGGTTGGTTTTCCAATTAAACCTTGGACGGCCAGGTTGGTTTCCCATTGAACCTTAGACAACCAAATTGGTTTACCATTGAACCTTGGTCAGTTAGGTTGGGTGTTTACTTGATGCACCTTTAAAGGCTTAACAGTCCCATTCCCCTCGATGTACTAGTGGTTTTAATTCCAGTTGGGCCCTTTGATTTTCAGGTTAGCTATCTCATTGGCCTTACACGTTAAGCTTAGCTCACATAGCCATCAGTGTACAAACCCTTTTATCATGTATGCATTCCCCGTATTGAACTTGGGGTTAATTTATTTGTTTCGCGCTTCAGGTATGTCACCTGAAAACTCTTGACATTTAAGTCCTTCAGGTGTAAAATCTGGATTTTGTTGCTAGTGTCCTTCAGGCTCATGGACCTGAAATTCTACAATTTAGTGTCCATTAGGTACATTGACCTAGAATACTTGTCACGTGCATCAGATAGAAATGTCTGGAATTCTCACAGAGTTATTCATCAGACATTTGGCCTAGGAGGCTCATCACGTGTTTCAGGTATGACACTTTATCATGTTTGACACTTCCCTTCATTACGCATCACATGCCTAGATCATCTCAAGTGGTTATAGCCTTTCGAGGGTTTTATCTAATTCAATGGACTAGCTTCACAACCATTATTCTCGATGTCATGTCCATGAGAAAATCTTATACTCTAATTCTAATGACTTGGTTACAAATTCTGTTATTCAGGATTTCATGGAGCTTCACCTCCTATCCTTGCAGACCTGAATTTAGGTGTTGAATTCGTACAAAAGGTAGCTTTGCTTGGTATCGGATACCAGCAGATCCATTGTAAATGGATTTCATAGTTCATAGCCCTTTGTGCATATTGAAACAGACATAGATTTAGCAATCTCGTTCTTTTTACCTATATCCCTAGTGTATCGACTCAGTAATACAATGATCATAAGACTGACACGGTTATCATAAGACTCAAGCATGTTACTTTATCTTAAGTTTTATGGTACACTTTATCCATAGGTCATTAGACTTGATCAGAGATTTATGTCATTAGCTCATAGCTGGCATTCTCCTCTGATTGGTTTGTAACTTATTCACAATTGTCATCGGTTCATAGCTGATAAACCCAATGACATCACCTTATAACTGGTATACATTGGAATAATTGCCAATACATGTACATCAAACCTTCTAAGGGTTTTCACTCGGTATATGCTTGAACTAGTAAAGTAGTTCCTTCTATCTTTATAGAAAGGTAAGTTGCAGAGTTATGTCGGCAATTCTAGTGTCATTCACGTCACTTCACTGACGGAGGATTCTTAATTAGAGAGTTACATAATATGCATCTCATTGCTGGACTTAGAATGAACATACATGTCTAATCAATGGGTTTTGAGTCCATTACCAATGTGAGACTTCTACACAGTTCATAAAGTTAAGTAGGGAGCCATATTGATCCTTATGAGGATCTTAACGGTTTCACGCTTATTAAAGGATGATTTACATTCAGTTAACTGCATGTGGATTTTTTCACTACACTTCTCATAAGAGAGTATTTCTCATTTACACGATTTGGTGTCAAGAGATTTCTTGTATCTAGACCATTACCATTAAATGGTGGTTAACCCCAAGGGCACAGGTTACTAAGCTAATCTCTTAGTCTTTAGTAAACCTGAAGATGGCTAATCGAGCAATCTTGAAAACATGATTATCAATTGCTTCACCAGGAATGAATACACATATTTGTCCAAATTGGCCTGCCCTTTAGGAGGATCTTCAGCTCTTATCTCATCAAAAGTAATGTGTCATCCACCGTATTCATCTAAAGGATTACATCATACCACTAAATGGTTGCATGGTGGGTATCAGGATCTCCCTTTGTCAGACAATCTGAATTGTTAGTATCAATTTTAGTTAATTAAATGTCTTGGACTTCTTCTGAGGTAGACATCAGCAACACCTCAAGTACTCTCGGGTTCTTGGATACATGCACAGTTACCCCCACTATTTTTAATCTCTTTATAAATAAAATTCATTCTAAACGGTCTTAGGTCTAGATGAAGTGTACATTTTAAGTCTTACTGTATTCGTATTTCACAATCAATTCTTTTACATTATGGAGAAATGCACTTCCAGTATTTAATTCACATATGAAATTTCTTCCTTTCCATGTAAAGCTCACATGGAGTCACACACATAAAGTAGGAACTTTATTTGGCATAATGCAGAAAGTAAGATTACACATCTGCAATTTGTTCTGAATTCTTATCATCGCATTTACCATTGTCAAAATGCAGTATATCTTCCCTATAGCTCCGTTCAGAGTGGAGTATTAAAGGTAGCACATAATTCTGAGTTGTATTAAAAATATATTGAGTTTAGAAAATACAATCTCGATTAGATTCACCAATCTTGAAATTGAGTCATGGAAGCTATGAGGTCTTCTGAATGCTAATTGTCAATTGACAATTCATTGAGATTTTTATGATCCGAGTATTCCTAGATATTTGAGTATCCTTCATGTCTCAAGTTGTTATACATCAATTTGACTTATTTGGACACGGTAAAACCCTAGTTAATGAACACATAAGGTTTGGTCAATGTTCACATGTCAGATTTAATCACAATGTTGAGTCCGAACGTGCTTTAATCAAGTACTTGAGATGATAGTCTCCTAGATGTCAATAACTACTAAGACCTCTTGAAGGTGATCAATCTAACAAGGATTACTTAAGAGTATGACAGTCACAAAGAGAGAGTCCTTAATCATGTCTCTTTATTCATCCTAATTATAGGGGTCGTACACATTCATGTCATTTTAAATGACGAATCACATAGGTACTGATGATGATTAAATTATCTCGAATCTTGTGCCATAATATTTCATTCTCTAGGAGAAGTCATGCACAAACCATAAAGAATGACATTCTTCAATCATAGTGGTTGGATTGACCTTTCTTTCTCATTACGAGGGTATCACATCACACTCCAGGTGTTCAATGACTCTTAATTAGAGACAAGTTGTGTTTGAACATAGAAGTCCACATTGGGCCTTTTGAATGACACCTAATGCTTATCTCGTCACATGAGATGGCACGGTTCAACTACAAAGTAATGTCACATTGGACTACTCGTTCAGAAGTAGCACATCCACATCGTTTACCGACTTAACATAGGCTTTTCAGAGTTTCCTGTGGAAACACATATCTAGCTCCTCACTGAACACATAGTTTTCAAGGTATCCCCATGGACCTAAACAATCTTGGTTTTCCATATAAAAAATTGAATGCACTTGACAGGTTCATTTCTCTCAGACGCACAGCCAATGGCTAACTATGAAGTAATACATTCCATATTAGCAGTAAAAACATGTCTTACTCGCAACACGATTCATAAGCGTTTAAACCACTCAAAGGCACGGTGCAATACCAATATTGTCTTGTCAAAATGTGGGGATTTACAATTGTCATACAAGTGTCAAGACAACTTTTCTCAACTGATATGGTTTGATTCATCAGTCAAATAAAATTTTACTTGTAGTCACAAACAGAAATATGGATTTCTGTTGTTGTTCCCTCACTCTAATCCCTTTGGAACTGGCTTAACTCATTAAGAGTTAAACCCGACAAGTTCAATTTTTCCACGGGACTAGGACATACCTTCAAATTATTAGTTTGGAGGAGGGATTAAAACAATAATTAAGTTTAATTAATTCTTAATTATCATTAAAACAACAATGACATTACAAGGACATTCGTGAGCTTTTATTCACAAGCAGCTCACTCTTGAATAGCTCTTGCAAGCTTGCATTCGAGAGCAGAACAATTCCAAATAGCTCAGGTTAGTTCCATTCGTGCACTTTAAACTTTATTTGCGCACATTTCGTTCAATTGCAAATTTCAAGTTGTCTTTAACTTTAGTTTTTAAACCAATTCATCTGAAACTAGAAGGTGTTATTATCACGTTTCTTGAAGGTAGTCGAGGCCTCCCATTAAGTACAAGGGATTTTAGCCAAACTAACTCCGGGATACAATCTAGCATGGGTAAAACCCTTGTCTCTCTACGAACTTGCACTGTTTGGCAAAGACAAATAAACCTCCCAGGTTATTCAAACCCATATTTAAGGTTGGGTTTTTCCAAAAACTTATTAGTTTAGGATTCATCCGTTTTCCAAAAATCCAGCAGCATAACGCCATCACAGGTTCACGTAGATGAACAAGTAATTATCTTAAGAAGATTAAGGTAATCTCCCGCAAGTGAGAGCATAGATCTTCAAGAGGAAGCTCATCCATGGTCGTACGTGCACTCTCACAAGTGAGAGTGCCAACCGTGGAGAGTCACACAAGAACCAGGCATTAGTCTCCTAAGAGATTGACTACCGGTTCGAGTAGGTTCAAGCATGTCGTAATTTTGGTCTCCAATTTCTATTGCAACAAAAAGAAGAGGGAGACAATGGAGTTTTAACTCTGTGACATTTGTACTTGCCCATCCATCAGAGTTCACAACTCCAATATGCCCATGTGGAGGTGAAACACCTCCCATTCCTCTCTTCTTCTTCCTTACCACGGTTCACTATGGCATGTTCCCATTATTCATCAAGAACGTAGGGATTGAAAGCCTCTTTCTCTTCCTTTCTCTCCCTTTCTCTCTTTGGATTGTCACGGTCTCACCACCCCGGTTTTGCCTCTCTCGCACATAATATAGAGGGAGAGGAGGGTTGTGCGAATGAGTTCATTTGCCAGCTCTTAAGAGAGCTTGGTACACTCTCTCTCTTGATGTTGACAGCCCACTGCATGGAGCAAGCTGCCCAACACGTCACCAGCCTTTGCAGGCTTCCAGGTCATTAGCTTGACCAGCTGACATACCTTGGTCAGCGTGCAAATGAGACAAGCAGGAGAGAGACGTTCGCCATGTGATGCGCAGCAAGCAGTAGGTTAAGATTTGACCAGCTGGAGAAAGAGAGAGACAGGGTCGTTGGGTGCTGTGCACATATGACAAAAGGAGAGAGAGATTGTCGGCAATAGTCATGCCTTGTCGGCAATAGTGGTCAATACCACTTTGACTAAGTGGGCGAATGCCCTGTTCAGATGGCATTCGCCATCCTCAAATATTAAAATATATTAACAGGGGGTTTGTGTGGAAAGATTATACAACTATATTGGTTATAGGATGAAGAGTATAGGCTGCTGTAATAGAGAAGATGCAGAAATTCAGTACTAAAAAAAAAAGAAATAGAAAAGGAACCTAGGCAATTGCACTTAGGCCCAGTCTGGCTGCCTTGAATTGTATAGAAAAGAAAAGAAAACCCACAACAAAAAGAAAAAAAAAAACGAATCATGAGAAAACCAACTTTTCATGGCAATCAAACAGCTTAAAAATGATTTCGAGAAAATTTTGTCATGAGAAAACCTTTTCATGGCAACCAGACAGGGCCTTAGCATTTCAAGGCAATCACACCTTGAGCAGGAGGAATTCACACTTCCAAGAGCATTAGCAAAACTTCATTCATTCAATAATAGTTTTTTTTTAATGAAAATCATTCAATAATAAAATTAGGGTACAATAGGGGTTATATATAAACGACACCTATCTACAATATTCAATTCCCGTCATGGACTGATGCCCTGCTAGTATTTGGGCCATAACTTCCCCAAATCACATTGGAATTCCAAGAACTTTGGAGTTGTTATAAAGGTAACTGAATAACCTTTCAAATGACACCAAAATCGCCAACCATGTAAGTTTTGACAGTTGACACCCAAACCGAGGCATAAAGATAAAGTAACGGAAACAACATACGCACTTGCCTATCCCTTCAGAAAACAAATTAGCTAATTTGAAAAGTCAATGCAATGTAGCTACCCAATTTTTTTTGTTTTAAACTTAAAAAAGAAAAAAAAGAAAAAAAAACTTTTTAATTCAATGTAGCTACCTAAGTTCAGGTTTATCCAACCCAAACCACATGAATTTGGTCATTTTTAACCGAAGAACATAATAGAAAAGCAATAGAGTTGAAATGAAAGGAAAACACAGAAAAATTGAAACGACTGCTTAACCCCCTCAATTAGCACGTAGATATCGAATGCTATCATTCATATCTTATCATAACATATCAGTACTGATACAACTGATAATGTTGATACCATTCAATACTTAAACTATTTCTTTTCTAGTCTGTATCATCAGTAGGCTGAATAATGGATATGTATCAGCCCATACAGTATAATATGGATTGCTACTTTAAACCTTGCATCCAGTTAACATGAATCTCATTTTCCAAACAGACGTGCAAATATAATCCTAAGTTTATAAAGAAGCATATCGGAAGCAAGATTCCAATAAATAAATTTGCATGAATATAATCCATAAAGTAAATGCCACTGCCACAACAGAAATACTATAAGAACAAGAGGCAACACAAACCACAGAATCTTCTGGTTCATTGGCTGGTGGCGGTGGGTCAAATCTTCCTAAACGGAAGTGCTCAATCCCGGTCCAAGCAATCATTACACCTTTATAAAAGAAAATTAAGACATTAGCCTTTCAAGTAACAAACTAGAAAATATAGATCCTTGCAAACTCCACATATACAAAAAAGGAAATAACATAAATAACAAGGGAAAAGGTTTATGGACACCATATCAAAACTCCAAATACCATCTGGAGTTTTGAAGAACCCCTTAATGCAGGGACTGAATCATTTACTCAATATGCTTATTCTTTAAGTAACTTCAATTGGGAGTTATTCTCCCATACAGTTCAACAGTGTGGACCCCAGGTGGAACCTATATGTGCTCCCTCATAAAGGACACATAAAGTTGTTCCTAATTGTAATTTGAGTCCACGTTCCTGTAGTGCTGAAACTTGCTACATAAGGAATGGTGACCTAGCAAATATATGGGACCCTTCAGGTTCCCCTCAGTTGCAATGTGTAAGATACCACCTTCTCAACCTAACTCCTCCGGGGGATGTGCTATCCAGAGAATCCATCTCCAATTTACAATAAAAAATTATATTAAATCATGAGATATTTCTGAAGTAGTAGATAAATAAGGCGAGGCACTAATGAGTGGTGGTGCAGGTCCATATTAAAGAAGCTGAAAGAGAAACAAGATATGAAAGGTCTAATAGGAAATTTATCCAAAAATAGAAGAAGGAAATAAGTATTAATCCAGATAGGATACCCTACATCATTGGGTGGTCTGTTTAAGACTAATTAATCTGTCTCCATGTGTCATGGTTTCGCTTTCTTCATTTATAAGTAACTTTATCATAACCTAGCTTTTCATCACCAAAAAATAAGCAAAGAACGAGGAAGGGATTACTTTCTATACATATTTGAAGTTGATGGGTAATGAATACAGTGCTCAACCAGAAAAAAATAAAGAAAAGAAATTGAAATACAGAGATTCCCAACAGACTTCTCTGAGATTACTTTCCCCTACCTCCCTTTTCATTTTTCTTTTTCTCTCTTCTCGCTACTTTATTGATATTTTTTTGGGAAGGAAAGTAGTTTACTGTTTCTTTCTTTCTCTTGTTGGTTAGTTTACTGTTATTTGGTGCCTGTAAATATAAACATTGATCTCATCCATATGGTGAATAAAAACAACAGATCACGCACCATTGTCTGTACAGAGGTTTGGAGGGGGACAAACAAGTTGCAGACCCTTCTTCTTTACAACTTGATCAAGACGACTCCTAACATACTTATTTGATGCAACGCCTCCCGAGACCACCTAACCAAAGCAGGAAGTGGAGTAAAATAACTAATAGTCAGGAGATCTACTCTTTTAAAAGGGCTGAATACAAAGTGAACAGTTTTAATCTGCATCACCAAATGTTTAATAGAAGGATCAATATTCAATGCCCATTCAATTGCTCGCTCACACCTTTCCTCCAGATGCAGTACTGCAACTCGCTGCACAACACAATTCCATAGAGAACAAGACATATCAAGAATTCCTAGAAACATATAAGGCCTTCTAAATGGATGACCTGTCAGCAGTATTGTGCAACAAAAAGTAATTATTATAAACTTTAAAAAGTATATCAAACCTGGAAAGAAGCGGCAATATCAGCTCGTGAGCTTCTGTCTTGGCAATTTGTAGAAGAAATTGGAATTTCAGTGTTGCTGCATTTAACCTATACACACATCATTATGCAGGAGGGTTGAATATAAAAAAAAGAAAAGAAAAAAGGGAAACATAGGTGTTCAACCATGATGATCCAGCATTTACATGGAGAATAGCTCCAACGGGGTATTCTTATAATACGGGATTTTGAGTCATGTTATGCTCTCTTATTATTTATGTTTCATGTCTCTTATTAAAGGTATTTATAGTTTTTGATTTACACATAAGGGGATTCATTGTTCATAAAAGCATAAACATAATTGGAATTAAACAAGTCCATGTTAATTCAGATTTTTTAGTGTATATTTTGTTATTGTAAAATTTATTTGTGTTGTTCATTCCATTCCCTGTTGTAAAAATACATGTACATTGTAAGGTCCATGTGTAGTCTTACAGGTGTTATGTCATATTTGCAAGTCATATGTCATAAGTCTAAGTCTGGGTAAGAGCTCAAGAGGCATATTGCGCAAGCTTGGATGAAAAAGGACTGCAAATTTAGAGACGGTGAAGCTTCATATGAAGATCTCAAGAAGTCCCAAGCTCCCAAGCAAGATACCTCAAGAGTTGACCTGTATGCTTTAGTGGTAGTATTACCCAAAGGGTCGGATGCTTAAATGGTAAATGTTCATGGGTGAGACCAATGCCAACAACCCTAAGTGGATCATAGTGACTTGTTCCATCAACCTTAGGTGGTACCCTAATGGTTTCCATAAGAGATTGTGCTTAAAAAAGTTAAATTTAGATGAATTGACAAGTTCGATCGATTGAAGTAAGTTCAACTGATCGAAATAAGTTTGATCAAGCAAAGGTGTCTCGATTGAACAAACAGAATGGGTCATTTGGAATTTAGACATATTCGATCAATCAATCATAATGAGTAAAGTTCAGGGCTTGGACACGTTTGATCGATTAAGGTCTTTTAGATCGATTGAACTTTCTTCGATCAATTGAACAACGCAAATCGTGAAAAACCTACCCAAGTTCGATTGATCGAACTAATTTTTGATTAATCGAACACTTGCAATGGCTTTTTTTTTTTTAACCATTGCAAATAGCTGTTGGGGACCTTCTCTTTTTGGTTTTCAATGCTCTATAAAGATAGAGGTTCCCCTTAACATCTAAGGAGAAGATCCTTGATGACACAAAGGCATATTGACTGCTCTATGTCGGCAAATCTTTGAATCCTTGAGAGGCAACCACATGCAAACAACCTTGCAACCCTAATTTCTTGTACATCTCATACAAGGTTGTGTAACTTCGCTTTTCCAACCCAAAGTTACATCTTTTGGAAAGCTTGAAAAGTATCATTTACCCTCAAGAGGTGATTCTCTCCATCAATTGAGCGATATTGGCATATTAATGTATTAAAAGGTTCGTGCTTCAGCTACAAAATCTTCATCCACACGATTAGACGTGTCCATCGGAGTCACTGGACACTAGAGCATCCATCAGAGTCATTGGGTGCAGATCACAAGCAGAGGAGTCCGTTGTGGTAGCTACACTTGCAAGGCAGTTGGGGAATCGCAAAACTTGTAAGTGAGATTTAAGTTTTTATTGATTTCTTGTAATAGATTGTATGTGAGATAATACAATAAAAAATCAACACAACTCTCAGAAGAGCTTTCTAAGAGTAGAGTAGGAACTGGAGGGTTGCTGAACCACTATAAACCGTGAATGGATAAAAAATGCTCACCTTAACGAATGCTAACCACTGCTTCTTGTCAGGCGACAGGCACATCAGCGCCGAAAAGTGAATATGTGCGCCCCAAAAAAGTGAAAATCACTTTTCAACGCTGATGTGTCCGCCCCTGACAAAGAGCAGTGATGAGCGCTTGTTAAGGGAAGCGTTCATAAACCGATCCCCTATAAACCTAGTGTTTTCATGTGATTGTGCTTATTTGTATAATTTACTTGTGTTTTTGTGCTTGTTGCACCTCTTGCATATCTTGTATCATAAGTTGGTTCATGTGAATGTGCAAATTAATTAAAATTTGAAAAAGATCCTATTCACCCCCTCTAGGGTCAATTAAAATATCAAAACCAAAATTTCAAAAATTTCATAAAACTCCAAAAGTTTCTGAGTTTTTACAAAAAAATGGATTTTGTTACCATTCAAATTTTTTTACATTAAGATATTAATTAATTAAGAAATTACCTATAAGCACAAAAAAAGAATAAAAATTGATAAATTGCAATAGTAATATATGTTGAGGAAGCATTGCAAAGTTAATACAATGTTGGTAAAGACTACTTCCAATTTTCCCTGTACAGGGCAAGGGGAAATAAAGGCCTCGCTAAAGGATTCAAAGAGATTATTAAATTCTCTTTCTTTGCTTCATAAGGTTTCTATTAAGTCTGGTTATAAGAAAGGCTTGAGAGGGACAAGGAGACCACATTGGCAATGAGATAAAGCCAGGATTGGAAAGGCCAATAGAGGGTAAGGGAGGGGGCATACTGAACAAAAAAGCCTTTTCTTTCCATACCCCTGATGCGGGAGCATCAAGAAGAAGCTGGATGATCAAGTGGGTCCATTTGGAGTTGTTTTTTTAGGTTTTTATTTTAGTTATAATCCCGTAACTTGCTTTTAACCCAAAATTTCCAAGGTCAATACTTGTCCTTTTGGCTAGATTTTAGTGTCTTTAGAAGGGTTATTCAGTTACCCTTCAAACGAGACCAAAATTGTGCAAATTCGAGGTGATTTGAAAGTTATGACCAAATTATTGAAGGGGTACCAAGAAGTGATGGGAATAATGTTTTTATTTTAGGGTTTACCAAATAAAAGAGGTTATTACTAATTTTTCCCTAGTTAATCAAGTTGTCTTTAAGGTTTTATTAGGGTTAGATGTTTGATGCAGGAAAGATACTAATCTATGGGTTGAAATCAGTGGGTTACTAGGTACTGGTTTTGTGGCAGGTTTAGTGCTCAAAGAAGGGCTGTAACGTGGGCTGATTAGGAGCTGTTAAAGGCTTCAAACAGAGGTTAATAAACTCAAGGTATGGACTGATTTTGGAACAGAACAGGGAACTGATTTAGGTAGTTTAACAGGCTGGTATAATGAACTGATAAGAGAAGTAAAACAGCAAAAGAAGACTGATCTGGGTCAGATCTGGGAACTTAACAGGGCATTAAGAAGGCTGATTTCAGACGATATTAATGGGGTTCTAACATGGATATATCTGGATCGATTTTGGTGGTTAAATAGGCTTGAAATCAACACTGCCGTGGGGCTTAAAATCAGAAGCGGCAAGGAAATATTGTAGAAGGAAGAAAGACAGAAAGAAGAAAAATGCTTATCGATTGGATAGAGAAGAGAGAAGAAAGAGATAAAAGAGAGAGGAAGTTGGAAAGAGACTTACCTCTGATTGTAGAGAGGAGAAGAGGGGAGACATTGTCTCAACCCAAGAGAGAGAGGTTCACAGCCTTGGAAGAAACACCACCCATGTTCTCAAAGTTTTCACAAATCTTCAACTACCTTTTATTCATGTATTGATGCCCTTAAGTAGGCTGTATAATCAATTAAAAAAAAAGGAAATTTCTAACTTGGAAAATCTCCTAAAATTTAGACCTTCTAAACTAACTAAACTCCTAAAGCCTGTAGGACTCTTGGCCGCCACATAGATTACTTGTTGACCAAGCAAGTGGACCCCACTTCAAATAAAATCTCTTGATAGAATAGGTAAGCACCCTTGCACACGATTTGGGAGGGTGGACCCTACCAAATCTTTTAAAATCTCTTATTTGAAGGGTATTTTCAAGGCTGTCGTACAGCCTGTGTGTGGGCCCCCTTTACTTAAAATTTTGAATAAAAAAAACCTCCACACCCCCTTGTATGACCAGCAGGCAATGTGGGCCCCATCCCCTAAATTCTAACATAAAAAAGAACTAAAAAAACCATACTCTAATAATCCCTAAACACTTGGCATTGTTTTGCCTTATTTCTTTTTCCTCTAATACATCAAAAACCCATTGAAAAAACCCAAAATTTACAAGGTTTTAAATCTGGCTTTCTTCTGTTGTGACACAAATCAATCTAAAAAAATTGGCCGCATCAATGTTTTAGTAACTAGAGAATACTTGCTTCTATTTTGGGATGTTGCTGTAATTATTTTTATTATTTTTATTTTTATAAAAAGGGGCCATATCCTAATGAATTGAAATTTATCCCTTGTGATGTGCGGCTGGTTGAGGTTAGGCCTCCCATATCTTCATCTTGGTCAAGATAAGTCTCACTCGAAGTTCAAATTCTTTTTTCTTGTCTTGCTAATTTCCATACACGTATTGGCTGATTTTTTTTTTAATTCTACTTTGCTAGATGTTTTGAGACCATAATTGAGTTTTGCTTATTTTATATACTTTTACTAATCCGTTTATGATTAAATATAGGGGATTAAATCTTCATTCATAACCCTATAATCGTGCAAAGTCTCACTTTAATTTGAGAAGCCTAACCCTCTTTTCTATGGTGCCTTAGTTCTGTCCAATAACTAGAATTTTTGAGTTTTATCTTTCTTTCATTTGTTTAGTTCCTATTTTGAGTATTACTATAAACCTATTTGGAGCTTGTTTAGATTCCTCTTGAGCCCATAACTCGTAGGATTTAAGGCCCAAGGCCATCGTGCATCACCCCCCTCCACGAAAACACATAGAGATCTTCCAAAATTTGTCTCTAAACATGGATCGAACACCATCATGAATGAAAGAGGAAATAAATTAAGATTTTTGCTATTAAAAAAAAAATGAATGATTTCTAGGGTTGACGTTAACCCCACCAATTGAAACAATGCTAGAAAACTTTGCAACAAAAAAATGAATTACTTAGGATTTGATGAGAATCTCCATAGCCATTTTAGCAATATATATATATAGTAATCAACTCCATAATTTTGTGTGCACACTGAACCCAGCTTTAGAACATTCTTAAGGACCAAAAGTTTAATCTTCTTCAAGGCTTCCTATTGTAAGAATTGTAACTCTTCAGAAAGGAATGCTGCTGTAATGTATGGATATACAAGATTATACATGTAGGGGTACATATGTCTAGTACTATATAAAATGTATACTTATAAATGTTAGGTTTTATGTATTGTCAATGTCTATGCACAAAACAATGTGAGTACATGTAGTAGTCATGTGTATAGGACTTTATGATGTAATTTGTATACCTATGTAAGTCCAAAGTTTATAGTTTGAGAAAACACCAAGAAGATGGACTCGAAGCCGGAATGACAATGCTAAAAAAACTCAAGCATTATGGAAGAATCCCAAGTCTCAAATGCTAGCTACCTCAAGAAAGCCAACATCCAAAACTTAAAGGTAAAAATAAAAAAGTTGTTAAGTTGAGCATGGGATGATCCGAATAGAAAAAACACACAAAAAAATGTGTATAACATGGACCCGAGTTCAAGGGAAAAATCCCAAAAGAAAAAGACCAAAAAACTGGGAAAAATGTGTTAAAAACCCGACTCTAGGCTTAACAGGACCTGGGAACTTATCTTGGCTTTTTGGGATAGGTCACAGTCTCCAGGACTGGTCCCAGACATCCAGAACCAATCATGAACATGCAGGAAGCACCAGGACCGGTCATGAATAGTGTAGGACCGATCATAAACAATGCAACCAAATTTTGGTGCTAGGACTTATCCCAACTTTCCAGGACCGGTCATGAACAGTGTAGGAAGCACTAGGACCTATCTTAGCTTTCTAGGACTGATCATGAACAGTGTAGAAGCACCAAGACCTATCCTAGCTTTCCAAGACTGGTCCTAGGCAAGAAATTCGAAAATTTTGAATTTTGAAGTTTCCAAACGGCTACATTTTTGCCCATTAAGCCACTAGCCATTAGGGGATAACTTATACTCTCTCAAACCTTTATAAAATGGGTCTTTGAACCCCAAGAAAGATAGAGAACTCTCATGATTGATTATATAGTCAAATCTTGTTGAAAAGAGAGTTAAAGAGAAAACCAAAACGCCTATGAGTTAAATCCATGTTGTTGGCCTATGATCTTGATAATTTATATCCATAGTTAAATCCTTTCAAGGTCCTATAAGAGCTTCCTAAATCACTTAGTTATATTCGTTGGAAGCTAAAGAAAGTATTCCTACAAGTTAAATTCGCCTATACAAGAGGCAATCCAAAACAAGAAGATTGTCTGCATCTTCAAACAGTTCATAGCCTTCGCCGGAGTCACCAAAGGCGGATTCTCAGCCTTTGTCGGAGTCACCCAAAGCGTGTACGTGAAACACTTGCCAGAGTCACCAAGTGTAGGTTAGTCAGGTTTATTAATTTTGGTGCCCACTGGAGTCACTAGGAGTGCACTTACAAGGGAGTGGATTCTCTATTACTTGTAAGTAAATTTCAGGTTTATTAATTTGTCCTGTAATAGTTAGGGAACTATTAATAAAAATTAAATAGACTCGAAAGAGCTAATTGGAGAGTGGACGTAAGTCGGAGGACTAAACCACTATAAATTTGTGGTGTTTTGGTTTGGTTGCATTTTCTCTTTATTGACTATTTATATTTACTGTGATTATACAAAGTAGCCCAACACACGAAGTGACTTTAACTAAGGTTATTCTAAAAGGGATTAATCAAGCAACCTTAGGAAACTAATCAACTGTGCTCCCACCCTGCTATAGGTAACACTATAGTGTGATGGAGCCTTGCGGTCAATGATAAATTTATAGAAAAGTGATCTACTAATCAAAAGAATTTTCACTACATATTTAATTAAATTTAAGTAAATCAAAGAGAGGGTGAATAATTATTTAAATTTTTTTTAAAAAGTCTAAGATTCCTATTCACCCTCCCCCCTCTGGGATCCATTTTGGGAATTTCAGTAAATACCCTTCTGTTGTATTGTATCCCACTTTTATAATATAAGAAAGTATGTGAGAGTAGCCATACACTCTCCATAAGTACTCTCCCTCATTTTCTTTTACTTCTCTTTTTCTTTAATCTAAAGCACAAACACTACCAACACTTACAAAAAAGAATCATGACATATAAATCAATATGCAAACCATTTATTATTAGTATAGCCAGCCATACGTTAGATTTTACCATACTTAAATTTCTTTTTGTAAATAACTAACATCTAAGAGTCAAAATATAGAAGACCTTGTATAGTAACCATTAGGTTTGAATCCTTTTTATTGGATTGGAATAAAATAATATAAACAATAAATTGAATAATAAATCTTCTTCCTTATAAAATTATTAGTAAATCTCATAGATAATATTTTATTCAATTCCAATAACATAGAATTTACTTTAAGTAAAATATAATATTATTTCTTGGAACACTTCCTAGTCAATTTTTCAAAGATAGAAACTCACTTCTCTAGAGGCTTTCACTCATTTCCCTAAATAGCTTCTACTCACGTTACCACACTTCCCAAATGTGGGAAGCACGCTTCCCATTACTTGGGGAAGCAGAATGGAATTAACTTTCTGAACGAGCTTCCCACCTTGTACCAAGCTTCCCTACAACTATGGTCAAGACCAGAGATCAGTTGCCTACCTAGTTAATTTTGGTAGTTCTTTCTTCCATTCCTGAGTTAGCAAGTTAGGTATGTGCAATGTTTCCACACCATCTTAAGGGGGAGTGTAGATGTATGGGCTCAAGCAGTAATTAAGTCATTATTTATGTTGCTATATTTCTGCTTATAAGAATGAGCTGTATTGGATTTTTATTTTATATATATATATATATATAT
>JAOXJP010258373.1:0-21277 GCA_025762735.1 Platanus orientalis | reverse complement strand
ATCATAAAGTTTCAAACTTATCTTTCTTATCAAAGACCTTCTAAGATCTTAAACAAAAATAGGAAAACAAGTATGTTTTACATCATTACTTGTATAGATTTCTTATCAAAATATTTCTAATAACCTCAACAAAATAAAAAAGCATGTATGTTTTGCAAAGTTACTTGTACAGATTTCTTATCAAAATACTTATAAGAACCTAAACAAAATAAGAAAACATGTATGTTTTGCAAAATTACTTGTCACTTGTTGTAAAAAATTGAATTCCCAAAGCTTATTATGTTCTTCCCTCTTTTTCTCTTCCAAATCCCCAAAATTTCCTTTAAACCCTAGCTTTTTCTCTTGCTCCTTCAAAATCCCCAAGCTTGCGAACTTCTTCAAAAGATCTTTTTTTTGTGAATTTCTATATTTTTATAGGCCTAAATAGCAACCCTAATCTTCAATTTCATGTTTAGGTAAGTCTCCAGTGCAAAAGTCCTTAAAAACTTGCAAAAATTGTGATTGTATATAATTTTTTGTTTTTATGACTGTGGACATCAGGGTCGGGGGGTTCAGGTTCCCCCGCCCATCCGGGGTTTATATGCCCACTCTTGGGTGCATGATACCAGTGTGTGAAATGTCGCTAACCCTTTTATGAGAGGGTTAGGCTTTTCTGGGAGTCACCACCAACTCGGGGTTAACCGATTGAGTTGGATATCGGTTCTCATCTTCAGGGGAAGATGAGAAGTTTACACCCAAAGGTCTAGGTGTTTAACTCTTAATACCGGTTTACTTTTTTGAGATAAAGGGTAAGTTGTTTGGGGAAGGTGTTAGGCACCCCAAATACTTGTCTTTTTAGGGCGGCTTCTCTTATTCATACATGTTTTGAATTATGTTGAAGTCTATGATTGTTAAATATAAAGTTATTGATCTGGACCACTCCCGTGGTGTGATCATTGCAGTTGCACCTGAGACATAGTCTCGAGCTGTCTACATACTCGATCATATATGGTTATGTATTCCTAGGGTTTTGTTAGGATCAAACTGCATGTAGCTTTAGGGGTTTGTAGTGTGTACCAATCTCGGTAATCAAATACATTTAATTGTGAGAGTGATTCAAGGTAGATTCATTTTAGATTTTTTGTATACTTATAGAGTACTCCGTGCTGCTGCAAAATGTGAATAAGTTAGTGAAATGGGGGTCGAAACTATGTTGTACAATGTGCATGGTTTTAAGAACCTAATTAAGCTATGACCAAGTCTCAAGGTCTTTAGGTCAAGAACCACTGCGACATAACCCTAAGGTAAGGGGAAGACCGTAAAAGGTCGGGACGGGTTGAAAGGTACTGAATGGGTAGGTTGACTCAACCTAATCGCATTGACGTAGCAACCACAACCCAAGCGTTGTCTCCCAGGTAAAGTTCGGGTATCGGATACACTCAAAAATCACAAGCGTATAATCAACCTTATTATGATTGTTGGGGAAGCTGAAAGAGGCATTTGCAATGAAGGGATTCCTAGATTATGTCGATGGAATGAAATAGTTTGAAGATGAGATTAAGTTTGGGGTGAAGATGGGTTTCATTTATCTTTCACAAGCCTAACGCCAGAAATTCATGCTAATGTCTGAAATTTTTCTCAACGCCAGAATAAAAATTTATGAGTCGGAATGAAAACAGGGCCCATAGAGGTGTCTAAGCACGTGGATGAATCCAAGATGTTATTTGCTTCTTTATAAACTTTAAAGAATGTCAGGGTTCACTGGGGTGGGTTCCAGATCCCAATGCCTGAATTTCACCAATGCCTTATTTACTTTCAACACCTAAATTTTAAGAGATCAAAATTCAGGCATTAGGTTTAGGACAGTCTGCACTCCATAAGGCATATCTCTCTCCACAAAATTCTAATTTTAGTTTGGTTTGTCAATTTTAAAAGCTGAGAGAGATCTTTCCAACCATATTTGATAAGTCTATGTTTGTCTAATGCCTAATTGTGAAACTGACGAGTACATTTTCTGCCAATGCCTGAATATTAATATATTAAAATTCAGGAGTTGGGTTTGGATAGTCTGTATTCTAAAGGACATCTTTCTCTACAAAATTTCAAATTAAGTGTAGTTGGTCAATTCAAAATGTTGAGAGAGATATTTCCAATAATATATGATAAGCTTATGTTTTTCTAATGCCTGATTATGAAACTAATGCCTACATTTTCTGTCAATGCCTAAATTTTAATAGATTTAAATTCAGGCATTGGGTTTAGACAGTCTGTATTCCGGAGGGTATAGCTTTCTCCATAAAATTCCAAATTGAGCATAATTGGTCAATTTAAAAAGTTGAGTGAGAGATATTTCCAACCATTTATGATAAGCTTATGTTTTCTCTAACCCTAATTTTCCAATGCCTACTTTTCCAAAGCTTAATTTTTAATTCCCTTAAAAATCAAGCGTTAGGCTTTGACCAAAAATCCAGCAACCTTATTTCGGTCATTTGGACCCCTTAGGGGCAGTGAAAAATTCTAAAATTTCTACCATATGTAGGCATATACCAAGGGAATAACATATTCAAAAATTAGCTTAAGATCATGTTTACAAAATTTTACAGAAAATCAACAATAATTCAGTTGAGCTAGGTCTCAAAAGACCCAGATTTTAGGGTCTGTTTAGAGGGCCATCTCGAGGCCTTCCACAGCCCCTAAAATCATGAAATTAAATATACAAGTATGCATATGAGTCTAGTATAACATACTAAAATTTGGGCTCTAACAGATTAATACAAAATTTACAAAAAATTCTACACTAAAGCATGCTCAAAAATGAAAGCAAGTAGAGGTTGTTGAGCCTCTACTATGTAACCCGAGTTTAAGCAAATTGGTAGCATAGTTTGGACAGCATAACTACATACTAAATGATCATATGAAAAATAAAAACCTAACTTAGAGTAGAGTTTAGGCTTACCTTGGGTCCAAATGACCTAGGATTTGCCTAAATCCCCCTTTTCTCTCTTCTTCTTGTCCCTTTCTCTTTTCTCCTTAGGGTTGTTGTTGCCAACCCTTGCTTACCCCAATTTGGTCTCATGGAGGGCTAGGATTGATCCTATAAATATCTAGATGGATGGTGGGGATTAGGTTAGGTAATGTGAGGTGGATGGCTAGGATGAGTTTTGGAATGGATGGCTAGGATTGGGTAGTTTTGTGTTTGGTGACTTGAACTAAGGAAGGGTTAGGATTGATTCATGCAACTTAGGTGGAGGGTGAGGATGAGAGTGTGCTATTTCACTTGGATTGGTGAGGTGGACAAAGGGGAAGATTTAGATACCATTTGATAGGTGTAGGTAAGTTGCAAGTAACAAAGGGGGGCATCAAGATGCCATTTGGAGGGACATGAGTAGGAGTTTAGGGATGTGAAATTCAGCTCCTAGATCTAAAGTTAAGGGGTAAGGATGTACTAGGGAAGATGCCCATCAAAGAGTTGGCAATTTTGCCATAGGGTGTGAATGCCTTTAATTTCATTAATGAGTTAAATGCTTTAAGGCTTAGTGTAATGATTACTTTTTGATTTTTTCAATAATTTCATAATGTGACCCCTTTTCGAGGCTCTCAAGCTCATAATAGGGTGAACTTAGTGTCTAGTTTTGAAGTCTCGGATGATCCAATCGCAATGGACTAGTAAGAACCAAATTATAATAAGGGCAAGGGGGTAAAATTAGGGTTATTTTGACTTAAAAAGCTATCGGATGCATTCTAGAAGGGAAAGATGGTAAAATTGATCCTAGAAATTGTCTGGTGAAAGATGGCCCTTAGTTCAGGTGAACCATAGCCTTTTAATGTGCTGAATTACGATACCCGAGCTGAAAACTACTCCAAAAATACCCGTTCGATCATTTAGGGATTTCTCGACTAGGACTATTCCCGTATTTTATGTAGATATTTGTTTTGAGTTGTGTCTGGAGGACTTGAAGCTTGAGGGGTATCAAGACTATAGAAACTGACATATTGACCACTCGATTCCTGGGCAATTGCCAGAGGATTTATGAAGCGGAGTCATTTGTCGAGATTGGGTTTCTATAGTTGCTTGAAGGTTGGGGGAATTGAGTTGTTAAACCTCCTCCAATGTTCATGTTTGTGAAATGGTCTTTTCATGGTAGGGCAAAGACTGAGCAAATGAGCCTGACCTTACCGCATTCTGAGTTCAAGAGAATTTTTTAAAGAATTCCATGTATCAAATATAGATAAAAAGTGCCTTGTTCTAATTTGAGCGGAAAATGATGGTATGGAACATGGGGTCCTCGTCATCTAGTGAAAATTTAATAGTTTAAAGGTGTGAAAATTATGAGGATGTGGCCACTGATAGACTAAAATTTTGAGTTTGGGTGAACTCCCAAGAGTCGGTCGAACACCTAATTGTTGGCACTGATTTGCTACTCCTGTTAGAGTAATTGAGGGAATCTGATCAGATAAGTTCAACAAAATCTTGTCTCCCTTAGATAGTTTTTTGAAGGTCTCACAATTTTGGAGAGATGGACATCGACTGATCCTAATTCAGACACCCGGGGAACATGCTAGCTCGCTACGAGCGAAATGTAGTTAGGATAGCCTTTTGACCCCTTAGGGAAGATTTCACCAAGATTCGAGATTTCACCAAGATTCAATATATCGAAGTCCTTTTCTTAGACCTGAATATTTGAAGCTAAGGCTAGGGCCAAGATTCGGCAATTGACCTTTCAGGATTCAAGGATCAGATGAATCATTAAGAGTTTTTTTAAGGGTCATTTTCAGGTCAGGGTTAACCTAAGTTAAGAGGTTGGCTATTGCCAATCTTGATAAATGTCGGCTCTGTGATAAGCTTCTTAAAGTTGGGAAACAGGGGTGCATGGGGTCTGAAATTATACCATTTTGACAATGGTAGAGGTTTCAAGGATCCTTTAAGGGTCAAGGGGTAAATTCGTAGAGATGAAAAAGGTAAAATAGTAATTTTTTACCCACAGGTCAAAAAATGTGAAAATGAGGGTTCTTTGCCCATGATGCTTCATGACAAGAAGGCTTATATAGGTGAGAGAAATTCTATGATCTGAGTGGTAGATAGTGAGTTCAGGGCTATTGAAGTCAAAAAGGGTAAAATGATAATTTTTCCACCTATGATGCTTTGTTGAGAAAAGACTTATGGAGGTCAGGAAAATTATGAACAACATGAGTGGAGCTCTTGAATGTGGACCCTTTAAAGTCTTGTTGATGCTTTTGTGAGAGATTAGGGTTTGCCCTAAAATGGTGTATTTAGGCTGTAATGAAATGCTTTGACTGGTTTTATTTATGATTGGGGTATCTGGAAAGACTTCTTTAGGAATGCTTAACCTCCTAGAGTCCAGGTTTGTTCTTCCTAAACCACTGGTTCTTAAAGTCTTGATGCCTGAATGCTGTTATGCTGTCCTTATGCTAATCAAATGACCCGAGTCAAAATTTGAGTGATGACAGATACTTAACTTGATACTTGAGAGAACACAAATACCCAACAAGGAATCCACTGTCCTTATAATAGGAAGAAATATTCAGTCTAGGGTTAACATGAATTGATTGAACATAGAAATGTTGATCCAGTGTTTTGATAAAGTGTTTGTCAAAATGATTTTCAAAATTATATTAAATAAATAATTATTTATTTTGAAAAAAAAATTATTAAGAAATTTTTTTAATGTCCAATTGATCCATTAACATCCTAGAGATAATTTACCAATAACCAAAAGGGTTTGACAATGATTAGTTTATTTCCCTACGGGTCATTAAGGGATATTGTATTGTGGAAAGATATTTTTGTGAAAAGGTTTGTGAGGAAGAGCCTCAATATTATATTCTTATTCTTTTAAGTTCAATTGTAACATGTCACAGGGATTGTTGCAATTAATGGTGTGCCTGGTTGTAATTATCAAATAGTTGAGTTCCTAATTACAGTTTTAACTCAATTAAAGATGGTGGGCCCCATAAGCTTAAGGATAAGAATCTCATAAGAATCCTTCACCCTCTAGGGTTTTTTGACCTATCCTTATCCCTATATATAGAGTTACCCACATTCAGATATGGTCCTGCAATAATTCTGAAAGTGGCAGAGATGTAGAAAACTTTAGAGTAGGTGTGGAGACTTTACAGACTGGGTCTGATTGGATTCTCGTGTTTGGTTAATTGATTGAGGTAATTCTAAATTTCCTTTAAGATTAGATCTCAGAGATCCATATGATGATCAGGGGAAAACATATTTTGATATGTGATTTGATCAATGAACTTTACTAATTTTAATGTTCAAGAACAGTAATCTTCCAATAAATGGTATTAGAGCCTCCTATATGAATCCTAAAATCTATTTTTTATTGTTTTTTGTTTATGGTTCTCTTTGAATATTTAATAGAGACCGTTAATAGATGGATCCAAGTTATGGAATTCATGTGGTAATGGTTATTTATCAAAAATTTCAAGAGTGTAAAAGCCTAGATTAAATTTATGGCAGTTTTACATAAAATGACGGTTATGAGCTCAATTTAAATCGGAATCATGTGTGGTTTGTTTTGTTAGCTTCATGTGATTATGTAGTTATGTTTTTTATGGATGAATGCAATATTTAATGGATGTATGGTCTTGATTATCTCCTCTCTCTCTCTCTCCTCTCTATCTTCAATGAATGTATTCCCCTCAAGCAGCCCAGGATGGTGGATTGGTTTCTTATGAATGGATGTAATTTATTCATTAGTAGTTTAAGATAGTTGTAAGACCTAAGAGAATGAAGATCCATGGAACACAACACTTTAGAAAGAAGATGAAGCATAAATGAAGTTTCCAAAGGCATCCAAACAAAATTGGGAGAAGAAGATAACCTAATTTTCATGGGGGGTCAACCCCTATGATCTACCATTATTTTGTTATGTGATTCATTTTTAATTTACATCTTTTTAGAGCACCTCTATGAGGCTAGGTCATGCTCACCTCAAATCCCTAGAATAGAGTCCAAGTTGGAGTGAAAAATGGATGTCAACCACTTAGACTTTGAGTCCTACAAGGACTTTAACTAAAATTCCAACTTCGAAACTAATTTAAGGGAGTTGAGGATAATTCGGAGCTCATAACTGTCATAGATAATTTTTTATTTTATTTTTATCAATTAGGAGACCAATGATATTGAGTCACAGTCCTAGTTGGACATGGACATTAGAGTTTGCAACCTGAAAGGATACTAAATGGTAATAATTATTTAATAGATTTTAAATAATTATTTTAATTTTTTTTTTGGTAAAAAGTCTTTAAATAATTTAATATTAATTTTCAAAAAATTTAAATTAAAAAAATCATTTAAAAAAAATGTCTTTGGGGCATTTTTATAAACACTAGGCACACGATTGCTTGTGTTGTGTGTGCATGCACCCATGTTGCACCCATAACATGCGTAGGCGTGCCGCCTGCCCCTGTCACTAAGGCCACCCGTGCCTAGCCGCTTGCGTCTATTACATGCCTTGCGCAGGGTGCTATTGGGTGCATGCCCCACCTGGCTACGCATGTGTGCCTTAGCCCATGCAGTGGCATGCTTGGGCTGGCCTATGAGGCCCTAGAATTGTGTTTCCTGGTGTCTCAACTTATAAAAATCTTGTCTGGTTGTATTTTTGGATGATTTAAGTTACTGTGGACTCCTTGAGCCATGAGCTACCTCACTAGACCCTCTTGGACCTAATTATTTTTTTTTCAACTTGCATATTGCATAGATGCACTCTAAGTACTTGATTGAATTCCTAAACCAACCCGATTTATCCGGTTTAACAAATTTTGACTGGTTTGACTTATAGTTGATCCATTTCACTGTTTATGACATGTTTGACTAGTGTTGACTAGGTTTGACCTACTTTGACCAAACTTGAATTAGGGTTAACCAAGGAAGACTTGGTTTAATCAAAGAACACCAAGGTTAACCAGAGAATACCAGGGTTGACCAAAGTTAACCAATTTGACTGAGTTAACTAAAAGTCGACCAATTTAACCAACATTGATCAGATTTGATTAGTTTTGACTAGACTAAACTAATAATATGTCAATAATAATTTTATGAAAATAATATAAGTGTATGAGATACATTATAGTCCACAATTTAATTTGGGGACATTAAAAGCAGTGGGAGTTAAAAGATTTAATATTCTTTTAATGTTGTAAACTAGTGTCCATGCAAAAAACAAGAAATGTGATTATTTACATTTTATGTGCAATGTCATTGTTTACTTTTCCTGTACAATGTGATTATTTGAATGAAAAATTACATTGACCAAATAATTCACTCATATATAAAATATTAAGTATGACAATGGGTATTATTTTATAAAATAATTCCCGTAGCCTTCCACTATTAGTGAGTGGGAGATTTTGGCTAAAATAGATTGGTTGAATCCTACAAGAGAAGACTAAATCTAATTTTAGTTAATCTGCTATCATTCACTTTTGAGGATAAGATTTAGGTATGATTAGTGGAAGTGTAAGCCCATAGAATATATTATCCCACAATACATACACAAAGTCTAGATGGTGGGTCTATACTTAACTGAAAGTATCATGACAATCCATAGGTTTTGGCATAATATTTTTAGAGGTTAGAAGAAAATCAAAAATAAAAAAGTTGGGAATGTAATTAATTATAATTCACCAGAAGACTTGATAGATAGTACCTATCCACCTAATTAGGGTAAACTAAATTTATTCTCATAGGAAGATATTGTGTTGAATAGGATTAAGTTTCTGATGATCATTAGATATTTGATTTGTATCCCAATCCTATGGTATATGAAGGAACCATAGTATTGAAAAAAAGTGGTCAGTACCATCAAATTAAAAACCCTATTTGATGGTTGATGTATATATATGGATGATGATAGATGAATGGTTTGATTTGTGTAGATATGAAACATGAGAACCTTCAACCTACTTTTTGAGATCCTAAAAGATGACAAATTGACTGGACTAAATTTTATAGACTAGAAAAACAATTTACTCGTAGTTCTCATAGTTGAGAATTACATGCATGTTTTTACCACTAATCCTCTTGAGTTGCCTAGTGCAACTGCTACTTAAGAGGATTAGGGTACATATGAAAAATGGCATAGGGTTGATGAGATGACTAAGTGTTACATACTAGCATCTATGTCTAATGTCTTGCAACATCAGCACTAAAAATTTTCTACTGCTAAAGACATTTTAGTTAATGTAACTGATCAGATGTTTGGTGAGAAAAATAGAGCAAGAAAACGAATGTCCATGAAGGGATTATTGAGTACTAAGATGTCATAAGGAACTCTAGTTAGAAACCATGTTATAAAAGTCATGGGTTTCATAAATGAATTGGAGATTCTCAAGGGCAAAATGGTTGCCCAATCTCAAGTTGATGTGATCCTCAATTCATTGTCAGAATCATTTAATCAATATGAATTGAATTATAATATGAACAATTTGAATCTTCCCTTAACGGAATTGATGAAAAGTCTATAAGGGGCTAAGGAACTTATCAAAGGTAAAAAGTCCAATGCCTTCATAGTTGAGAAAATAAATACTTCTTAGTTTAAGCCGAAAGGCAATGATTAGAAGAAGAAAATAGATTTTGCTCCCAAAGGGCATAGGAATGTTCCCAGAAATGGTGCTAAAACCGATGGTAATGAAAAGAAGAACAATGTAAAAAGAAATTGTTTCCATTGCAAAAAGGCTAGACACTAGAAGGAAAATTGTCGCTCCTATTTGGCTTCTTTGAAAGCAAAGAAAATAGAAGGTATTAATGAATCTCTCATCACAATTGAATCCAATTTGTTCATTAGTCCTCATGATTCATGGTATATGGATTTTGGTGCCACAACTCATGTTTGGAATATGTTGCAAGGATTTTGGGAGACCAAAAGAATGAGTGAGAGAGACTTATACCTACATTTGGAGACAGATGAAAATGTGGTTGCAATGGCTATAGGAGATTATAGTTTAGATTTGAATAACAAAACTTTTTTATTTTTAAAAGACTGTATATATGTTCCAAATGTTAGAAGGAACTTGATTTTAGTTCCTAGACTAGTTAATGATGGTTATTCAATTCCTTTTAATTTAAAAGTTGTGATTCGTTTTAACATCCATTTTCTTACATCAAAAAAATTTAGTAAATGATTTGTCATTATTATTTTCATTAGATATGTCAGTTAATTGCACAAAAGTCACCACTTCCTTTGTTATTATACCACAAAAGAGGAAGAAACCATCAGTTAATTCTACCTACTTGTGGCATTTAAGATTATGACATATTAATACTGATAGGATTAACAAACTAGTTAAAGATGGACCATTAAAGCTTTTAAAAATTGAATCTTATCTAGTCTGTCAATCTTATTTACAAGGAAAGATTACCCAAAAGCCCTTTCCTAAGAAAGCGGCTAGAGACATTAAATTGTTAGAGCTATTGCATTCTGATGTATGTGGTCACATAAGTAAACCAGCTAAGGGAGGATTCAAGTATTTTATCACTCTCACTAATGACTACTCAACATTTTGTTATATTTACCTAATGTGCCATAGGTCCAAGTCCTTTGAAAAGTTTAAAGATTTCAAGACTATGGTTGAAAAACAATTAGGTATATATATATCAAAATACTCTGAACTAATAAGAGAGGAGAATTCCTTTCTAATGAATTCTAGGATTACCTAAAGCAGAATGGAATAGTAGCATAATTGTCTGCCCCTAGTACTCCGCAATAAAATGGTGTAGTGGAAAGAAGGAACCAAACGCTATTGGATCTGGTTAGGTCCTTAATGAGTTTTTCAGAGCTACTTATTTCATTTTGGGGATATGCACTAGAAATGAAAATTTATATTTTAAATAGGGTTCTAATACAATCAGTATCACTTACGCCTTTAAGTTGTGGAATGGGTGGAAACCTAGTTTACAACACTTACATGTGTGGGGTGGGGTTCTACACATGTGCTTACGATGAATACTGACAAGTTGGAATCCAAAACCACCTTATGCCATTTTGTGGGATATCCAAAAGAAACGTAAGGTTTCTACTTCTATGATGTCAAAGATCAAATAGTGTTTGAAAGTAAAAAATGTGACATTTCTTGAAGAGGATTATATCCTTAACCATGTAAGAAAATGTTAGATAGCATTTGATGAACTATTTGAAAGCCCAGTTGAGCCTAATATTTCAAAAGACAATTCTATGATACCCATACAATCTCCTAATACACCAACTCTTCGACGTATTGGGAAAAATTCACAACCTCATGAATTCTTCACTTATATGGGTGAAGTATTCACTATGATTGTTGATGACTTAGATTTGGATCTTACTACTTATAAAGAAACAGTATCGGATATTGATGTTAATGTATGTTGTCAATTCCATAATTTGTACAATACATGGAGTGGTAGATTAGGCATGGCATGAGCACATTGCATATCTTAGTCATGTCTGTAATCATCAAGTGGTTTGATTCTAATAAGGAAGATGAACTTCAACACTTAAAGCCGAGGATGATCCATTCCCAAGATTGCCAAGGTTCGAAGACTTGAAGACCCGAGGTTCATCAAGTTTAAGAAAGGTTTGTAAAGGTATATAATATTATAGACATAAGATAAAAAGAACAAAAGTCCTTTACATGGCCTTATGGACCAACCCATGCCACCTACATAGATTCCCAAGTGAGTGGGAGTAGGTTCAAGGCACATTGGTAGAAAAACAGGGGAATCGGATCAATCCATAGGGTGTCGGATCAATCCGCACTTAGCGGATCAATCTGCTACTAGCCGGATTGATTTAGTAAAGCTCCGTTATCTCAGACTGAGACACCGGATCAATCTGGATATGCCGGATCGATCCATGCGGATTAATCCAACATAGCTGGATCGATCCACCATTGCAAAAATTTAAATAATATAGCATTTCAATGTCTACGATATTTTGACTTTTGGGGTAGATCTTATATCAAGGGTGCACGACTGTGCTTGTCCCCTATAGGTATGAAAGAAGCTAAAATAAGCTCTCTAATACCCAAGAACACAACTTGAACCCAAGAAAGAAAGAAAAGAGAGATTTGAGGATAAGCTAAGGCATCCACACCTTCCCACTACAAAAGGTTCGTTGTAATGAGCATTGATTGAAGATTAAAAGAGCCTTTTTGGTGCTTCCCCAGTACTTTACACTTGAAGAACAAGAAGGGGGAAGCAAGGTGAAGGGTTTACTCCCAAGAAAACCCTTGTAAGAAGCTCTAAGAAACAAAAGGCACTCTTGAAAGCTTGGTGGAACCTATTGGCACACTAGCTCAACAAAGGAGCAACCACCTTCATGTATATCAAGCAATACATAAGTCTTGTGAGGTAACTTGTATTGATTTTAGTTTATATTGAGACTTTAGCACCTGCCAGACACACCGGGTGTAGACCAAAGCACTACTGCCGGACATACCGGTAGTGTAGACCATACCCACCAGAGACACCAGGTATAGATCTCTCTTGCAGGAGACACCGGGAGTAGAGCTTGCATTTGCAAGTAGCTAGGTTTTAGAATTTTAACCTTGATTGTAATGTAATTTAATCTGAATAAAATTAGTTGCTCCAAAATGAGCTTTGAGAGTGGATGTAGGCCAATGAGCCAAACCACTATAAATATCATATTGTGTGTTTTCTTGTGGTATGAATTATCTCCTATCTCTTTCCTTACATGGCATGTATTGCATCTTTTATATGATCTTTCATAATTGTAATTAATTAGTAACTTCAATTAATAAAAAGATCAATTTTAAGATTTTCCATTACATTGCACCTAAAATAGTTGGACTATATCTTAATGTGCATTGAATTCCAAGAACTACAATTATATCTAAAATTGGAATTCTAAGTGGGGGTTTAATTAAAATAATTTTTATAAATCTTATTCACCCCCCTCTAGGAATAAAACCAGACTTTCAATTGGCATTAGAGCCAAGCTATTCATAAATGGTCTAACCACCAGAGTGGAAAAATCAAATTCCTAAAGGAAGCTTTATTAAATAAACCATAGAAGTATTGTGAAGAACTCAAAAATGTCTAGGAAGGAAGGCTAGTCAATTTCTACTCCTCCCAACTTCAATGGGACAAAACACATTTATTGGAAAGCTCGAATAACCATTTTCCTAAAATTTCTAGGCCATCAAGTTTGAGGCTCAGTGGTGGAAGGCTACACTAAACCCTCCACATGTCCAAGTGAGTGGGTTGAGTCTGAAGTGGAAGCCTATGAAGCAAACCACAAAGCTCTAAGTGCTCTACATCATGCCTTGAACCCTAAGGATCTATATAGAATAGGCACGTTGAAAGCTCCTAAAGAAGCATGGGAGTTTCTTAATAAGACCTATGGAAGTGACCCAAGCTCATCAAAAGATGAAACAGTATCGAATAAGGGAAACACTTCACCATAATCCAAAATTCTTATGGTATTTAGCACTTCTAAGGATTCACACAATGAAAGTGAATCTGGAAGTGATAGTGAAGAAGGTAAGGATGAAGAAAACATCCTAGAAGTCTTCAACCAACTCTATATAGAATATATCGAATTGGCTAAGACTGCCAAGACTTCTAAGAAGAAAACCACAAGTTTAACTCAAGAAAATGAAAGTTTAAAAGAATTATAAAATGAACTAAAAGAAAAGGTAAATACCTTAGAAGTAAAAATTCACGACATTGATGAAAATCAGTCGAGATATCTAGATGAGAAGGATGAGCTACTTAAAATAAATTCTAATCTCTCAAATAAAAATGAATAACTAAAGAAAAGAATAAGAGAGTTAGAATTGGGATCTTTGGTTGTCAATTTAGGAGAAGAGAATCAAAGTTTAAAATAAAATTCAATCCTCCTAGAAAAGAGATTAAAGGATGCAAAAACATTCCTCGGACTAGAGAAAATCAATAGAAAAACTGAAAAGAGGAAACTGATTAAGGACAATGAAATCTTGTCCAATGATATTCTAGAACTTAAACAAAAAGTTAAATTTCTAGAAGAGAACAAAACGAGTCTTGATTTCACTTGCTCCAAGCTCAATGTAAGAAACAATGAGCTACTTAATCAAGTCAAAGAACTTGAATAACATAACAAGAAGTATCTTAATTCCCTTGCTCAAGGTAGTGAAAAATTAAAGAAAATATTGACAAAGGGAAAAGAAGGTTTTGATAGAAAAGATTTGGGCTCTAGCTTTGGAAAAACCCATCCTCCTGCCTTAAAAAAGGGAAGCAAGAATGTCTTTGTAAAAAGTAAACGTAAGACCAATGTCTTTCCACAAGCCATGATATATGGTGGAAGACATTCTTCTTTCAAGAACAAAACTCTTACTTAACAAGAAAGCAAAAATGGAGTACCTAGCCTACCAATAGGCTATGACTCAACCTCTAGAAGCAATGTCTCAACTTCTAGAAGACCTCCTATCAAATGCCACTATTACGGTTTGAGCGGTCATATAGAGGCTGAATGCATCAAAAGGCAAAGGAACATGCAAGCCCAAAGTTCTCAAGAGTAAAGGAATAAATCAAACTCAAAAGACTCATGATGCAAAGAATCTAAAAAGGAAAAATCAATTTTTAGAACTTGAACATCTTCTTCAAAAGAAAAGAAAATGGTTCATTCAACAGAGATAAAGACCCAAGAAAGATGGATCAAGAAAATTTGGGTAAATAAAGATGAACTCACATCCTATTTAGGAGTGAGAACATGTCAGGATGATGTCTTGACAATGAAGATGACCCAATAAAGGTCATAGCAAAGGTCTAAAGTGATCCAGATTGGATCTAAGCCCTATAAGTAGGATTGGAAGAATCCTAAAGGAATGATCTTAAAATGCCATTTAGATGATCTTAACTCTAGGAACAAATCCAAATTAGCAATCAATGAATATGTCTAGGTGAGTGACATCAACCTTAATTTAACACCTTGATAGGGAAGCATAGAAGGTGTTGATCATCTATCAAGATCAATTGACCAAAGGAAAATAAATGTGTCAATTATCCCAATCATGTGTGGAGCTATCCTAGGAAAATATTACTCACATTCTTGGATTACATTGCATAAGCAAATGTAACTCAAAATCTTAAAAGCATATGGAAATGTAGCCTAAGATGTGTGCATATGACTATTCAGTGTCCAAGTCACCTTAGCACACTTGAAGCATGTGTTCTCCATAGAAGCACATCTATAGACTATTTTTAGTGATCTTATGCCTAGTTATGCACATCATTAGATCACTAGTGACATATTGATCTTGATTGACATGTCCTTATATGTCACTTATATCTCTATGACCTATCATGCATATTCTTATGCTTGAATGCATGAGATTTGTTCAAATATGTTCGTCTATGCAGTGGTCATTGATCTTGATCCATAATACATGACTAGCATGTCTATTATGGATAATTCTTATCTCGAACCTATATGTTTATCGAGATCACTTGGTCTACCTACACTCTTCCCATTGTCAATTCATAACAACAAATTAAAGGAAAAAAGAATATGAGGAAGGAAAACCTCATAAAAGATATAGAATTGAACGAAGTCTTTAGAGTTCCTTAAGAAAATCAAAAGCTTGAGGAGGTCAAGAGGAAGTCACTTTCCATGCTAGCACAAGGAAATGACATATTTGAGAAGATGCTCTCTATGAGAAGAGAAGAGAAGAGTTGGATCCAATTTCAATGTAAATTACACTTTCTCTTCATAAAAAAAAGTCAAGAATGTCTTTGTGGAAGCTATGGGAAAGGCTATTGCATAAGCCTCCCATAGGGGCAAAGCAAAAGTGTCTTCTCAAGGACCATCTCAAAGGCCCTTTGGGGTAGAAAGGAAGGAAAGCACTTCATTCAAGGGCAAGCTAAAAGATCCCCCCAATCCCTTAATACTCTATCTTCTAGGAAGAAACAATTCTAATCTAATGATCCTAGAAGAACTCAATCATTTTTTCATACTCAAACACCTATGAGAAAACAATCATAATCATATGTCCCTCGAAGACCAAACTTTTTATGCTACTATTGTGGTCTAAAAGGGCACATGAAATGTGATTGTAGAAAGAGGATGAATGACATTAAATCCCAAAAAATAACAAATTCAAGAAAACTTTTAATGGAAAAATGTCAACAAGAGAATTTATTTTCAAAATGTTGAAAATAAAAATCTTGATAGTGGGTTAGGAGAGATGAGCTAACATGCTTAGTCATCCATATGGCTCTAAGAGCCAAGAGCACATCAAGGTGTTACCTTGATAGTGGGTGCTCTAGACACATGGCCAAGATTAGGTCTTTGATTGTAAATCTTAAGGAAACTCAAGGTTGGAATGTCACAATAGGTGATGGAGACATTGCCAAGATCATAGGCATAGGAAAATGTGGAGGTCTCTCAGTATCCTCACTCTCACCAATGTCCTATTTATGCAATGTTTAATGCATAATCTGGCTAGCATAAGTCAAATCTATGCTAAAAATGTGTGATGTGCACTCTGTGAAGGAAATGTGTTAAACTAACGACAAGGGAAGTGGTAAATTCCCTATAAGAGGATAAAGACAAGCAACAAGTTCTCTGTCATAAGAACCCAACAAGCATAAGGTGGATGCTTGTCGTATGTCTCAAAAGGATAAGATTAATCCTTGAAATCAAAGATTCGGTTATATCAACTTTAGAGACTTCTCTAAGCTAAGCAAGAAAGAATAGCTAGAGGCTTCCCTATGTTGACCCAAATTGACAATCCTATGTGCAAAGGTTGTCATATGGGCAAACAAACTAGTCTCTCACAAGAAGACAAACCAAACAGGGACATCTAGATCTATAGAAACTTCTCCACATGGAATTGACCAGTTCAACAAAAATGGAGAATCTAGAAAAATAAGACTTTATGGTATTGGTGGATGATTTCTCATATTTTACATGATGGGATTCCTGAGAGAGAAATCCGAACCCCTTAATAAGTTGCAAAAGAACTCAAGTTGAAAAGGACTTCTCCATTAAGTTCACACGAAGCAACTATGGAAGGAATTCAAGAACCACAAGTTCTTGAATTGGTATTGTGAGGTAGAATCAAGATAAACTCTCATCATAGAAGAAAAAGGATCTAAAAAAGATTATCATATAATGATATCCTTGGTGATCTAAAGGATGGAGTGAAAGCAAGGAGGCAACTCAAAAATGTCTTAAGCCATAATTTGTTTTACCATCAAGAAAGTATAAGAGGCTCAAAATGAATCGGATGGGTTCAATGTCATAAAAGAGGAGCTTAATCAAGTCAAAAAGGATGATGCATAGGTTTTAATTGGGAGATCCATCGTTAAGAACATCATCAAATCAAAATGGACATTTAGAAACAAAAGTAACAATCATGGCATGATGTTCAGGAATAGGGCTACACTTATAGCCAATAGATATGCCCAAAATCTAAATCATAGATCTTGAGGAATCACTTACTCCTATGGTCCAGACAAAAGTGTATTTAAACCATGCTTGAGGGTTGTGATTCACTATAAATCCTAAGGGAATCCTTAGTGTTTTTAAGTAGCCTCAAGGGCGTGATAATGTTCTATAACCCTTAATGCATTTTATCATGCCCAATCTCTTTTACTGTGACTTATGGATTGCAAGGTTAAATTCTTCAAAACCATTGATTGAGTGATCATGAGATGTGAAAGTGAGGGGGAGTCACTCTTCACACAAAGGAGTCACATCTATAGGAGAACCATAAGTGAAAGAGAGCGTTCGAATAGGAGGAGGTTAAATGTGCAAAAAATTATTAATTAAGAAAAATTTGGGCATTTTCAACACATCTAGATCTCACCGGATCAATCCGCCCTGATCCATCTGTCATAGCCGGATCGATTATTCCTCTTTATTCCCCTCTTGTTCACTTCTTCCAATTATCTTTCACTTATCTTTTCATCTTCTAATCTCTTGCCAAATCATCTTCAATGGCTTCACCTTAAAAGGATGATCCTAAAGGGAAAGGAAAGGCATCTTCGTGAAAGTTGTCGATTCAAAAGCCTACTCGCCCACCTCTAGTCAACTATGGACTATTTCTTGATACCTCCCGCCTCTTGAACTACAAGCACTATTTCTCGAGGAGGCCGATAGCTGTTGAGAGGTCTGTCCATGAGAGACCCTCTTCAACACACTCGTGGGGTATAAGCTAGTTCCTAGTGAATGGGAATCCTTGATGACCATCAAGGGAGAAGTCCAGGAAGAAGCTGTGTGGGTGTTTTAGCCAAACATCAATGACTCGAGCCTTGAAGACCTCATCTTCCATACAAAGGTCTATGGAGTTCAGATGGATATTAATCCATTAGCCCTATCCACCTTGCTCGGGATAGCTAGGATCACTAGCTAAGCAATAACATTTCCTCCAATGGCACTAGATAAGGCCACCATTTCTGAGGTATTTGGTCTTGAGGGCATGACTTGGTTTGGGAAGCTTCAGGCCATTGAGTACTAGCTTGAGGTGCGATTGCTAAACTTGATCTGAACACACACAACAATAACATGCTAGACATGATGATGTATGTCATTTACTCCCTCTTTACGAAGAAGGAGATCTACATTGTAGTAATTCTATGTCATGTCATCATCTCTAAGGCATGAAACTCTAGTACCTCTTGATTGTTACCTTATGGCGTGATGATTACACATCTTTTGGAGGTTTATGAGGTTTCATTCCCCAAGGAGGCCACCACCTTGAAGTAGGGTACCAAGATAGATCAGTTAACTATTCGGCGGATGCTTCAAGAGGGCACACGCTCAAAGAAGCGAAAGATGCCTTCTGAGGCTAAATCTTCCACCACTCTTGCTAGCTTAGCACCACCCCCTCTCGTGCACACGGAGGTGTCATCAGTGGCATCACTGCCTCCACTACCTGCAGCATAGCTAGCTGCTCCTCCTCTAGCTCTAGTTGCTCCCCAAGGTGAGCCCCTAGTGCCCACGTTTGTAAGAGAGACCTTGGCAGCTCTCGAGGAGTTGTCTAGGCGCATCATCAGCCATTTGGAGAAGATAGCCGACAAGTTCAATAGTGTTGAGCTTTGTGTTGAGAGATTGAAGTGCACTGTGGCTCCCTAGCTCCCTCACCATCCTAGTGTCTCACTAGATCTACAAACACAGAGTGACGAGGATGCAAATGACGATGGAGACGAGTGATAGTGAGGATCAGTGATTTATTTATACATCTATCACATTTTGAAATTATAACATTTTGTAATCCCTAGAGAATTTGAATTTTTTTGAATACATGAATGGAAAACAACTTTTTGACTTATGTCTCAGCCTATATATCTTTCAATTGTTTTTCTTGTTTAAATTGTATTTCTTGTGCCAATTTCATGACAAAAAAGGGGAGAAAAATACAAGCGAGTTCATGAATATAGTTATGGATATAGAGAGAGAGAATGCTACATGAGCATTAATATAGGGAGAGTAGAGTAAAGTAATGCATCGAGTATGCATTTGAGGAAGAGCTAATTGAGAAAGTTAGAAAAGCTAATTTGCATGTTTAAAAATTAAATTTTCTCTAATGCAATGAACCAAACTATCATATACATTATTCATATTGCATTCCATGTGCTTGCTTGAGTATGCTTGCTTGACCATATTTATTTTCATTTGACTATATTATATTGGCTTAAGAAATGTATTATCTATCAAATGTGTTTTCAGGTTATGAGACCAAGCATCTAAGCAATGATCTTGGACAAAAGCCTAAACACAAATCAAGGGAGAGTTCAAGACTTCAAGACTTTAAGTCACATCACTTGTTTAAATGTATTATTCTTGCATTTTCATGGAATCTGTAAATTCATTGCATATATTTGTTGTACTCCAACCATGTATTTTAATAAGTTTTGTCATAAAATTGCTAAAGGGGGAGATTGTTAATGTATATTATCAATTCCATAATTTGTAAAATATATGGAGTGGTAGATTAGTCATGACATGAGCACATTGCATATCTTAGTCATGTCCGTAATCATCAAGGGGTTTGATTCCAAGAAGAAAGACGAGCTCCAAACACTTGAGGCCAAGGATGATCCATTCCCAAGATTGCTAAAGTTCGAAGACTTGAAGACCCGAGGTTCATCAAGTTCAAGAAAGGTTTGTAAAGGTATATAATATGATAGACATAGGATAAAAAGAACAAAAGTCCTTTACATGGCCTTATGGACCAACCCATGCCACATACATAGATTCCCAAGTGAGTGGGAGTAGGTTCAAGGCACATAAGTAGAAAAATAGGGGAATTGAATCGATTCGAAGGGTGTCGGATCAATCCAAACTTAGTGGATTGATCCACTATGTACCGGATCAATCCATCAAAGTTAGGGTGTCATAGAATGAGACACTAAATCAATCCGAGTATGCCAGATCGATCCATGCGGATCCATCTGACATAGCCGGATCGATCTGCCATCGCAAAAATTTTAAAAATATAACATTTTGATGTCTGTGATATTTTGACTGTTAGGGTAGATGCCATATCAAGGGTGCACGACTGTGCTCATCCCCTTTAAGTATAGAAGAAGCTCCAATGAGCTCTCTAATACACTAGAACACAACTTGAACTCAAGAAAGAAAGAAAAGAGAGATTTGAGGATAAGCTAAGGCATCTACACCTTTCAACTACAAAAGGTTCATGGTAATGAGCATTGATTGAAGATCAAAAGAGCCTTTTTGGTGTTTTCCTAGCACTCTACACTTGAATAACAAGAAGAAGGAGGAAGGTGAAGGGTTTACTCCTAAGAAAACCCTTGTAAGAAGCTCTAAGAAGCAAAATACACTCTTGGAAGTTTGGTGGAACCTATTGGCACACTAACTCAACAAAGGAGCAACTACCTTTATGTACATCAAGCAATACACAAGTCTTGTGAGGTAACTTGTATTGATTTTAGTTTATATTGAGACTTTAACACCTGCCAGACACACCGGGTGTAGACCAAAACACTGCTGCCGGACACACTAGTAGTGTAGACCATACCCACCAGAGACACCGGGTATAGATCTCTCCTACAGGAGACCTTGGGAGTAGAGCTTGCATTTGCAAGTAGATAGGTTTTAGAATTTTAACCTTGATTATAATGTAATTCAATCTAAATAAAATTAGTTGCTTCAAAGTGAGCTTTGAGAGTGGATGTACGCCCGTGTGCCGAACCACTATAATATCATGTTGTGTGTTTGCTTGTGGTATGAATTGTCTCTTATCTCTTTCTTTACATGGCATGTATTGCATCTTTTATATGATCTTTCATAATTGTAATTAATTAGTAACTTCAATT
>JAOXJP010258362.1:0-21277 GCA_025762735.1 Platanus orientalis | reverse complement strand
GGGATGTCCCATCACCCCCAAAAGTGAATGGGTCCCACCCCCTTGTGTCTTGCCAATTGGGGCGTAGCACAAGGGGAGGGGGGGGGGTGTCGCAGAGGATATCAACCCGAGTGATCGGTGGGTTTTTAAGTTAATACAAGGTAGGTTATGGGTGTTAAGTCGATTCCGGTCTGACATTGCACTGCATCACATAGAGGTGGGCCTTTTGAATTTCTTTTATGTTGGGCTGGACTTGGTTTGGGTCTGTCCCACTATGAGTATCTCTTTATCCTCATTAGGCCGAACTTGGATCTATCTCATCTGTAGCCCATGGTTTAAGTTGCATTTAATTTTAATCTTTAAAAACGAAACAGAACATGGGCAAGCTTAAAGGTTGTTTTCTTGATTTCCTTCTATTTTTATCCCTAATTTATGGTTTAAGATGAAAATCGTCAGCACATTCAGGCCCCTTGACAAGTTTTCAAGCAGGGAGCATATGTCATCGGCTCGCTGAGGGGCAAAAGTTGGGTTGGATGAAAACCAAAACTTAATCCTTACACATGTATGTGCATAAAATGCATAATATATGTCAAAATGCTATACATTGTTTGGCTTTTGTTGGTTATCTCAACTGTGCTTGTCATTTTCTAACCAAAGCCCAACTGTAACTCTAAAAAAAGGGTTAACCCAAGCTGACCTAGAAGTTGGGTTGGATAGTAATAAATTATGATCCTTAGGTATTAGAAATTCATCATTGAGAGGGCCATGTTAAAGAGATTTTGAAGGTGAAAAATCATCCTAATAAAGTGAAATTGAATGAATAAAAGTTATTTAATCGATATACTATTTTGTCGATACGTTCAGTGGGACCCATCAAATGTTAGATTTTGCTCATTAGTATGATTGACGTGTATCCGTGTACATGTGTGTGCATTTATTTTTAAGGATGGAATAGGAGTTTATAATTACATATTCTTCAAAGTCGGGTATTTACCCAAAAAAAAGAAAGTAAGGGGGTGGGCCGATGGGCTTTCACAGTGGAACTCAAAGCCCGGAGTTAAATTAGGCTAGAGTGGATATTTGCTTAACCATATCTTTGCTGGGCTGGCTGATGCAGATTAAATTATTAATCCTTATTTCCTGATCGCTTAAACCTAACGCGGCTTAACTCTGGCGTATATTAGCGTGAAGGCTAAAAGAGGAATAAATACATCTCGGCTGCCTTGGAAAAAGGCATGAAAAGTTTCCAAGCCTCAAACCACCCTCTTTGCAATTTTTTATGAAGAAAGACGCTAGATCGAAGGCCACAGCGATAGAAGTCTCTCTCTCAGGTGGAATTTCCCCTCGAAGAACTAAACCATAAAAACGAAAGCGAGTTTCAAAAGAATCAAAGGGAGATATAGGATATAGAATCTGAAAGTAGAAGAACAGAGCAAAGATGTCCTGCTCTTCGTCGTCGGGGTCGGAGGAGGAAGATGAGGGGATCGACGCTTACAGGAAAGGCGGATATCACGCTGTGAGAGTGGGCGATCCGTTCGCTGGTGGGCGATACATCGCGCAGAGGAAGCTGGGTTGGGGCATTTTCTCCACCGTTTGGCTCGCTTATGACACGCGCTGCTCTGTATGTTCTTGTCTCTGTTTTATTATTATTATTTGATGGATTCTTGTCTCTGCTTTTATTCTGTTTTGGTTCTAGCCGGTGCAATTGTGTTTCTTGAATTGGCTCTCGCTATTCTCTCATGGGTATTTTTTTTTTTTTAATGAGATTTGTATGAGTTTTTTTTTGTTTTTGTTTTTATCAGATGGGTTGATCTTCCTTGCAGAAGTTTTCAAAGTTCTGTCCGTCCTTCGTGAAGGATTTCATACTTTCATGTATTTTCATGAAAATACATCTCATTCGTTCTTATTCATGCCATTCCGATCTTTTATAGTCTCCTTATGTTGTTTTTGTTTTTCTTCAATTTGTGTCTGGTTCTTGGATCATTTTCATCGATTAATTTCTTTTTCTTGGAGGAGATACTTTGATTGGATTTGTGTAAATCTATTTGGGTTTTAAATTTATAGTTCTTTTTTACTCTCTCAACTGTCATCTTCTCTTCTCAATTGATTTGATCATTTCTTCCTCTAAATTTCTTTTCGAATTATGATTCTGAAGAAAATTTATTTTTAAATTCTTATGTTATGGGGCTTGTGTGAATTCTATTTCTACTTGCCTTTGGGAAGAATATCTTATTATTCATTTGATGTATTTATTATTTCCTTTTATCGTCTTTTTTTTTGTCCCTGCCTTACACCCACTATCTGAATCTGTCTGTCCTGCATAAGGATGTGATTTTTCCATGGATTTGTGTCAGAAATCTTATATATCATATGGTTTATCTGTTCTCTGTTTCTGATTACGATTCTTCTTTGGTGCCTTTTCTTTTTTCTTAGGAAAATATTTTATCTTTTTATTTTATTTTATTTATCTAATCTTGATTTAACTAGTTTTATTATCTGAGATTATTTTCCAGTTGTTGAATAATCCAAACATCTGTACAATTACTTGGCATCTCTTCGATTCATCTTCCATGTTCTTTGTGTTGTCATGCTCTGTCTTTATTGAAGTTGAAAAAATGTATCCTTTTATTCATCAAAATGAAATAAAATAATAATAATAATTATAATAAAATGTATATCTATTTGGGCTTTAAAATTTACAGTTCTTTTTTTAATCTCTCATCCATCCTCCCTTTGCAATTGATTTTTCTGTTCACTGGTGGATCATTTCTTCCTCCACAAAATGATCTCAATTTTATTTTCTAATTATGATTCTCAAGATAAATTTCTTTTATATTCTTATGTTCTGATGTTTGTGTGAATTCTACTTTTACTTGCCTTTGGGGAGAATATCATATTATTCATTTTATATACTTATTCTTTTTATCTGTTTTTTTTTTCTGCCTTACATTATCTGAATTCTGAAGTATATAAAGCTGTGATTTTTCTCTCGGGTTGTGTCCGAAATCTTATATATCATATGTTTTTTTTAATTTTTTTAAATTTTTATGAATATATATCATATGGTTTATTGGTTCTCTGTTTCTGATCACGATTCTTCATTAGTGTCTTTTTCATTTTCTTACAGAGGTACGAATCTTCTTCCTCTTAGGAAAGCATTTTATCTTTTTCATCTAATCTTGATTTTTAACTAGTTTTGTTGAATAAGTCAAACATCTGTACAATTGTTTGACATCTCTCTAATAGTTCTTCCATATTCTCTGTGTTGTCATGCTCTGGCTTTATTGAAGTTGAAAATTTGTATAACTTTTTTTATGCAATTTGTTTTTTTCCCAATTATCTATTCCTTTGGAAAGCTTATAGTTTCTCCACTTCTTTTTGCAGAGGTTCGTTGCTCTTAAGATCCAGAAAAGTGCAACTGAATTTGCTGAAGCCGCCCTCCACGAGATTCAAGTCTTATCTGCCATTGCCGATGGTGACCCCTCAAATTCTAAGTGTGTTGTTCGATTATTTGACCATTTCAAGCATGCAGGCCCAAATGGACAGCACTTGTGCATGGTTCTTGAGTTCCTTGGAGACAGCTTGCTCCGATTGATCAGATATAACCGTTACAGAGGTCTCGAATTGAATAAGGTTAGGGAGATATGCAGATGGGTTTTGTTGGGTCTTGATTACTTGCACAGAGAACTCGGTATAATTCATACGGATTTAAAACCTGAAAATGTTCTTCTCATCTCTACCATTGACCCCACCAAAGACCCGATTCGGTCTGGGTTAATTCCAATCCTTGAGAGGCCTGAGGGCAATCCTAACGGAGGGGTTGTGGTGAATATCGATGAGAAGAAGCTGAAGAGGAAGGCAAAGAGGGTAGCAGCTAAGATCTCACAAAGGAGAGCTTCGATGGGGGGTGCTCCAAAGCGTGAGAGGAGCATGGATGGGATCGATCTGAAATGCATGATTGTGGATTTTGGAAATGCGTGTTGGGTTGATAAGCAGTTCACAGAAGATATTCAAACAAGGCAGTATAGAGCTCCTGAGGTTATTATTGGGGCTGGATATTCCTTCCCTGTTGATACGTGGTCTTTCGCTTGTATTGCCTTTGAGCTTGCTACCGGTGAGATGCTGTTTGCACCTAAGAGTGGCCAAGGGTTTAGTGAAGATGAGGTATGATTTTCTTGCCTTTGACTTAACCTATTTAATTTAATACGGTCTGGGGGTCAATATTATGTACACACAGCACTTTATGGATTGTATTCCAAGAGCAAAGTATTAGCAATTTTAGAGCACATATTGCCTAGCGGGCTATTGGCTGCTCAATAAACTGATATACATGTGAACTTAATTACTCATATTCCTAAGATTATAGTTCGGATATGTCATATTTATAGTATTTTTTTTTTTTTTTTTGAAGAGTAAAGGGAAAATTTATTGAAAACCAAAGAAGGGAAGCAACAAGTATCATTTATCAAACCCATTGTATCTGTTCTATGCATTAGAGTATGTTGTTCTTTTCTTTTCTTTTTTTTTATATGAGAAAATTTCATTAATCCAGGAGACAAGCTATCCCCCAAAAGCCAACAAGCAGTTATATTGTTCTTGTGATTTACTTAGGAGTTTTCAGTTATCAACCCCCCTGGTTTAGCAAAATGACCAGAATTGGACATGTTAGACAGAGGTTGTGCATGATGGGGATCAGTTTTGTAGCCTAAGTTCACAAATGAGGCACAGTGGCCTTAATTCAAAGGCCCAAGTGCTGATTTGGCATGATGATGGAGTTGTGGGACCCGCATGGGAGCTAGGATGAATGAGGGGACCATTTAAGAAGTTTGACAAATATGGGGCAATTAATGAAGCCGGTGACACTGCATGAGAGGAAAGGCAAGCTTCTACCCTTAATCATTGTGAGGAAAACCATGGTGGGTTTCAGGCGATAGTGGAGGAGTAGGAATTAGTGATGAGCAACGACCAATTTGATAAGGACGCTGGATCTTCAACTTGTGTCATGAATGTTACAAGTGTTGAAACACCAATGATGTCTTCCTCATTTCCACCATAGGTTGCTAATCCCCCCTCTTCTTATTTTGATGATGAATCCTATGCATTGTATGGTATCTGTTGGGGTTGGGCGATCTTAGAAATGGGAAATTAGTGATGGAAGATTGTAGATACGAGATGGGGACGGATGATGAATATTATACAGATGATGAATAGTATTTGGAGACTGAGAAGGTAGTGGACCTGCAGAATTTCCCGGGGGGGGGGGGCCGACACGTCTTGTTGATTACGACTATACTCCTGTATTGATGGGGATGAAAGCTTCAAAAGTGAGTATGTCTGAATGCCTAGTTATGGAGCATCATTTAGCTTTATTGGGGTACGATCATGATCACATTGACTACTACTGTGAACCTAACACTAAAGGGGAACTTTGTTTGGATTCCAATCCTATTGCTTCCTCTGATTTACGAGGTATGTCTGAACACTCATCCCAAAGGTCTTTTTCAAATTCCTTTGTTCAATCTTCTATTCCTCGTAATCCTATTATTGTTATTCCTAGTTTACCCCCTTTTGGTGGCTGTGGTGAATCTCCTAAGGTTTATGATGCAACATGCATGTAGGCTAGTGGGTGTGTGCATAGAGAAGTCAGATATAAAATTAATAAAAGTAATTATAAAACATAAACAAGATTCCTACTTGCACACCCACATAGGAATTCATACCAAGATTCAATTTAATTCGATAAGCATGATAGGAATTAAAGTCCTACAAAGTACTAAACAAAATAAGCCCAAACTATATGCATGAACACAATCGAATTAAAGATTATTCCTAGGTATAGTTGCTGTCCAGAAAAATCAGAATAGTATAAAGTGAATAAAACTAGGTGAAAACCATGCAAACAATCATGATTTGGTCAAAAGTAAATAAGAAGACTAATGGGAGCTCATTAAGCAAGGTCTACTTGTGGTTCACAGGGCATAGGATCAGGTTTATAAAAAAAATAGAGGTTTAACATTAATTTAACAACCCTTAGCCAAAACCACTTAACCACCAGCACCACCTGGTAAAGGGACTCAAGGGGACATGGTAGGGTCAAATAAATACCTCATATCAGCTGTAGAAAACCTATACACATCTTCTAACAGGTACTAGCTACTTTTACAATGGTGAAACAGCTCCCTCTCTTGGTGTTGAAGAGATTGAACCTGATGTACCCCCTGTATTAGCCTTGCCGCCAGCTTAGACTTCTCAAAACAACTTTGTATGAACCCCAACTGCTTTGGGGTTGATTTATACAACAGGTGGATCGGCTTTGAGGTAAGAGGGTCTTCCCAAAACCTCACTTTCTAACTCCTGGTAAGTAGAAGCAGGGGTTGAGTTTTGTTAAATCTCAAAAATCAGTCCCTTAATTCCTACTATGAAGTATGTTCTCTCTACAGCAAATAGGTGGGGCCCTTAGGTATGGGTCCCACCACAGTTAGGGTTGTACAAGAGTGTACAATCATGTGGGAAAAGCCATGTCTTCAAATACTTCACAGATTTGATGTAGAAGTTGTTCTCGTATAATCACTCAATGGAAGGGTTTAACATATAAGAGTCTGGACCAGTAAGCATATCCAATCGTAGTGAAGCTGTGGATTCAAGACTTTCACTCCTTGAGGATTGTTTTGGAGGTAATAAGTGCCTAAAAAATTTTATTATCAAAACACCAAGTATCAGGGAGGACAATGGATTCCCGTGAGATGACCTGAAACTAGACTTCACACCTAATGTTGGTAAACCTGACTTCTATGAAAAAAAAAAAAATTGTAGCTGAAGGCCCGAATCCTCCTCCAATTTGATCGTCCAGGTTTTACGAACCCTATCAACTATGTGATTTGATTTAAAAACACAAGATGGATGCTCCAGGTTTATTCTCGTGCAAGATCTTTAAAGTTCAACAATCTGTTCTTATAAATAAAGTAAAAGAAGAAGAAGGAGAAGAGATAAAAGGCCTTTCACTCAAGGGGATAGAGTAGCCTCCACTACCACAGTTAAACTAGGGATTTCTCTAGACCTATTCCAGCAGTTTATTTGATCTTCAACTTCAAACAAGAGAAGAGAAGCCAAACGTGAGCAAACAAAACTTTCTTATTCATCATAAAAATATTGCTAGTCGTGTGGGGTGTTTTTATAGCCCCCATGGCCAGACTTATTATACCCTAAAATAAATAAAGACTTAAATACCCCCCTAGCACAATGACATGCCCAAAGTAACCCCAAACTACATATAATAACCAAAATACCACTAAAATACCCTATTAAGACAAAAATACCCTCATAAAATGTGTTAGGGGCTAAAACATAAAATAAATATTCTACTGAAATCATAACATGGGTGCAACCCTCCTATGCCGTCTTTGAAAGACTTAAAACTTCTGCCTGGACCTGATGTCCTCATCAACTCTCCTCTCCTAAGAAGAAGTTGACTCTAACGCTAGACGGCTGTGATACTGCTCCAAAATGTCTGGGTCAAGTTGTTGTAACTCACTCTTAGTGAGCCATGTACTGTCAATATCCAGCTGACCCTTCCACTTGATGAGGTACCTCTGATAACCTCCCTGTCTAGTAGAAACACTTTGATCATCTACAATAGCCTTAATCTCCTCCCTACGAGTAGTGATAAGTGGCAATGGTGTTATAAACTGAGGAGGCTGAGGAACTAGTGTCTGTGGGTCTGTAAAAGGCTCAAAGTCCAAAGTAGAATGGCCATGGTAAGGTACAAGGTCCTCTACATTAAAAGTGGAGCTAATGCCTAAGTCAATCGAAATATCCAACACATACACATTAGGTCCAATTTTGTTCAAAACTTTGTAAGGTCTTGACCTCGTAGCATGCAATTTTTTAGTAACCCCAGGTGGGTATCACTCAGGGCTGAAACAAACCATAACCAAATCATTAACCTAAAACTCGCAATGTATACAATGCAAATCAGCAGACTGTTTATACTTTTCATTACTCATAGCAATTCTATGCCTGATCTCATGGTGTAATGAATGTAAATGAATTGTAAATACAGATGCAGACTCAGATGGACGCTAGGATGTAAACATAGGAATAAGGTATATAGGAGCCCTGGGTCTATAACTTATAACTATCTCAAATGGACTCATACCAAAGGTATTACTAACCAAATTATTATATGTAAACTCAGCAGTAGACAAGACTATACCCATGCCCTAAGGTTCTCACCAATCAGACAATGAAGTAATGTCCTTAGACTTGTGTTCACCACCTCAATCTACCCATCCGTCTGAGGGTGTTAAGCAGAAGAGAACTGCAGCCTAGTACCCATCATCTTTTACAGTGTCTTCTAGAAATAAGTGACAAATCTAACATCACAGTCACACACTATGGAGTTGGGCACCCCATGTAAATGGACTACTCTAGAAGCATTTGAAATCTTGGCACAAGGTATGAAGTGCGCCATTTTAGAAAAATGATCCACTACAACCATCATGGAATCGTGTCACCTTGGAGAATAAGGAAGGCCTGACACAAAGTCCATGCTCATATCCTACCATAGACTGTGAGGAACTGGCAATGGAGAATACAAACCTAGACTCTGTTTCCTCTGCTTTATCAGTTGACAAGTACGATATTACTCAATTACTTCACCACATCTCATTTCAAACTAGTTCAGTAAAATGGTCATCAACTAGAGCAATGGTCTTGTCTCGACCGAAATGACCAGCCACACTACCTACATGCATCTCCCAAATTAGAACGTCTCTCATAGAAGTGAGAGGTAGACATAAGCGCATACCTTAAAAGAAATACCCATCTTGAATCACAAACTCTCTACTCCTCATTAACTGATTGCCGTACAAAGAGTAGAAGATGGTACCAAAATCCAAACATGACTCATAATCCTCTCTGAGTCTATCAAATCCGGTGACCTAGACGCTCATCGTACTTAGGAGGTAGACCTTTCTGCTCAATGCATCTGTAACCTTTTTTTTAGCCGACTTTGTGTTTAATCACAAAGGTAAACTCCTGAAGATACTCCACCCACTTGGCATGCCGTGAGTTGAGTTTCTTCTAGGAGCCTAGATATCTCAAAGCCTTGTGGTCAAAAAATAGGATAACTCCAATAGCAACAGGTAATATCTTCAACACCTGAGGGACTGGACTACCGCATAGAATTCCTTGTCATAAGTGAAATACTTTTGTTTGGCTTCATTTAATTTCTCACTAAAGTAAGCTACGAGATGTCCTTCTTAAGTAGGAACACCTCCTATCACAACCACAGATGCATCACATGCAACCTCAAAGACTTTAGAGAAGTCAAGAAGTTGCATGACAGGAGCTTCAGTCATCCTCAACTTGATCTCCTAGAAGGTCTTGGCTACTGCCTTGGTCCACTTAAATTCACCTTTTCGGATGCAATCTGTGATAGGTGTCATGATGGAACTGAATCCCCGAATGAACCACCTATAGAATGTGGCTAAGCCATGAAAACTATGAACCTCATGAATGCTAGTAGACTCAATCCACTCTACAATACATTTGATCTTGCTAAGATCAGCGGTCACTCCCTCACCTAATACAACAAATCCCAAGAAGATAATTTTAGGTGTCATGAATGCACAGTTCTTAAGATTCGCGTATAGGCTCTCCCTATGGAGTATCTAACATACACTCCGTAAATGGCTCAGATGAACCTCCCTATTAGGGCTGTATATAAGAAAGTCATCAAAATATACAACCATAAACGTCCCTATGTAGGGCCTTAATACCTGTGTCATTGCCCTTATAAAAGTACTTGGAGCATTGAAAAGTTCAAGGGGCATGACAAACCACTCATACAGTCCGTCCTTCATCTTAAAGGCAGTTTTCTACTCATCCCCTAGAACTCTAATCTAGTGTTAACCACTCTTAAGATCAATCTTGGAGAATAAAGTAGCTCCCACCATCATATCTAACATGTCGGTAAGCCTAGGAATGGGAAACCTATATTGTACAATGATTTTGCTGATGGCCCTACTATCAACACACATCCTCCAAGAACCATCCTTTTTCATTGTTAGAAGTGCGGGTACAGCACACAGACTCATACTCTCCCTGGTAAAACTCTTTCACAACAGTTCATCCATTTTTCGTTTTAGCTTGGCATGCTCTATAGGGTTCATCCTATAGTGGGGTAAATTGGAAAAAGTCACTCTAGGAACCAAATCTATGGCATGCTGAATATCACACATCGGTGGAAGCTCATCTGGTAAATCCTTAGGTAACATCTCTCCAAACTCTCTGATGAGAGGCTTTACCTCCATTAGGAGATCAAAACTAGGATCAGGGGTCACTACTCTAGTGATTAATGCAAACACTGGTGCATCATCCTGACCCTCCTACTCAAACTCCTTAGGGCTAAGAATATTCAAGGTCATTAGGTGTAGACCCTTCACATCCTTCCCTTTATTCACCTAACTCTTGCCTCCCAACTAGGCTTATAGTGAAAGACGAGTAAGCATAATTTTCTTGTCCTTGAACTCAAACACACATGTGTTGGTCCTACCATGCAATGTTGCATTCAAGTCAAAGAGTCAGGATCGTCCTCAGATCATATGCTCACATCCATAGGCACAACGTCACACCATATCTTGTCCTGGTACTGGCCAAACTCAATAGGTATATGACATCTATGGGTGATAGGAAAAGAAGAAGAATCTACCCATGACACTCGGTAGGGCTAAGGGTGTGGGACAGTGGTAAGTCCGAGCCGCTTCACATTATCAGTACAAACCACGTTTATGCAACTTCCACTATCTATGATAACTTTGCAGCTCTTCTCACCACACTTGGTAAAGTTATAGAAAATGGTAGTCCTCTGCCAATCCTCCTATAGAGCAACCTGGGTGAGAGCACATCTCACTACCCGAAGGGGTGAAGGGGACGAGGGATAGCTAGGATAGGAAAGTCTCATGACAGCTAGGTAACTATCTTCCCCCTTTCTATCATCACTCGGAGCCTACGAGGGATCAACAACTTCATCTATATGAGTCTTATCATCGAATGCTCATTAATCTCCATGCGCCTCTTCCTCGGTCTTGTCGTCTACACAGAGAGCAAGCTCTTTATGTGGACACGCCTTAGAATAATGGCATACCCCACCACATTTGTAGCACCCATTAGGATCACCCGACGAATGAGCTCTGGCCTTTTATTTTCCTCGATTCAGCATTGGGTCAGATCTAGAAGATTCAGGACCAACTCTGGGTGGCTGGTTCCCTAAAGTGAACCTCCCATCCAGGAACCTAGGATCCAAAGGTCACAGAGCCGAAGGTTATACGTATCTCTCCATATCCTATGTTATCCTGTAGATCTGCTATAGGGTGATGATGTAGTAGGGCATTAGCTCCTTTAAAATCTCAAGTTGGAGCCCCATCTTAAAGTGAGTGATGGTCATCTCTGGATTCTCATGGACTACACATCTCAATCTACCATTAGCTCCTACGACGCTAGATGATCCCTAGTGGATAGCATGATACTACTCGAAATGTCTAGTGTGATATTGACGAGGTACGTACTTCTCTTTGAGCTTCTCACGCATCTCTACCGAGCTACCAATGGGTCTCTCATGTCTCTAATACATCTATTACTCTACTGAATCCTAGTAAAGTTGAGCCCAACTAACTTCATCTTAGCAAATTTGACTTGCCTATGAGGGGAGATCTCATCCCAGTCAAAATATTGGTTCATCCTATAGACCGAGTCTAAAAAGCTTTTGGGGTTTAAGCGCCCATCAAAAGTGGACACATCAACCCGTATGGCTTTTAAGGTTATCTCCTCGAGATCTCTCGGACCTCTGTGATCTCATCCCTCGCTGTTGTCTATAATCTCGAGGATCCAGGTCGTCATCCTCAAATTCAAGGATATCCTCATGGGGTGGGGTCCTTAGTGGAGGTCCTCTAAGCAGAATTGGAGATCTACCCCTAGGTGGGTCCTCCTGGGTGCAGGCTCAAGACTATGTATCCTTTGCCTGTGACCTTCTATGGATCCATGGCCTGAGTGGTGGTCCATGTGAGGTCCTATTCGATCCTCTCTCCTCTCCTGAGAACCTCTTAGAAATGAGACCTAACTTTTGTCGGAGTTGCTCAAAGGAATTCTTGAAATTAGACTCTATAGCCAGGGTTAACCTATCCACCCTCTTAGACAACTCCTTAAAGGCCGGTTCTTAGGTAAGCTAGGAATTAGGTCCAGCTTCTAGGGTCATCTTGAGGTGATAATCTAATTTGGATCTACTGGGCATACACCAAAGGGCACAGGATGGGTGACTCTAATGACTCCCTAGAATGACTCTAAAGAAGCTATGGGGGCGAAAAAATTAAATGACTAAAATAAAAGATGTTATGTTATGCAAAAGTATGCAAGACTAGTTTAATATGCAAAACTACACCTAAATGCAACCTACGGGTAAAGAAACGCTAAACCAAAGTCTTGATACCAAATTTGATGCAGCATGCATATGCACTAGTGGGTGTGTGCACAAGGAGTTATGAGTAAAATTAGCAAGATTAATAATAAAACATAAACATAATTCCTACTTACACATCCACACATGAATTTAGACCAAGATTTAGTTAAATTCAATAAGCATGATAAGAATTAAAAGCCTATAAAGTAATAAACAAAATAAGGCCTAAACTATATGCATAACACAATTGAATTAGAAGATTAACCCTAGGTATAGTTATTGTCCAGAAAAATTAGAATAATATAAAGTGAATAAAACTAGGTGAAAATCATGCAAACAATCATGATTTGGTCAAAAGTAAATAAGGGGACTAATGGGAGCTCATTAAATAAGGCCTCCTACTAGTTCATAGGGCATAGGATCAGGTTTATCAAAAAAAAAAAAAAAAAATAGAGGTTTAACATTAATTTAACAACCCTTAACCAATACCACTTAACCACCAGCACCACCTACTAAAGGGACTCAAAAGGAGACATGGTAGGGTCAAATAAATACCTCATATCAGCTGTAGAAGGCCTGTACACATCTTCTAACATGGACTAGCTACTCTTACGATGGTGAAATAGCTCCCTCTCTTGGTGTTGAAGAGATCGAACATAATGTACCCCATGTATTAGCCTTGCCACCAGCTTAGACTTCTCAAAACAACTCTGTATGAACTCCAACTGCTTTGGGGTTGATTTATACAGCAGGTGCATCATCTTTGAGGTAAGAGGGCCTTCCCAAAACCTCACTTCCTAACTCCTAGTAATTAGAAGCAGGGGTTGAGTTCGTTAAACCTCAAAAATCAATCCCTTAATGCCTCCTATGAAGTATGTTAGCTCTACAACAAATAGGTGGGGCCCTTAGGTATGGGTCCCACCACAGTTAGGGTCGTACAAGAGTGTATAATCATGTGGGAAAAGCCATGTCTTCAAATACTTCACAGATTTGATGCAGAAGCTGTTCTCATAGAATCACTCAATGGAAGGGTTTAATGTATGAGAGTCTGGACTAGCAAGCATATCCAATCGTAGGGAAGCTGTGGATTCAAGACTTTCACTCCTTGAGGATCGTTTTGGAGGTAATAAGTCCCTAGAAAAATTGCAGGATCAAAACACCAAGCATGAGGGAGGACAATGGATTCCCGTGAGATGACTTAGAACTAGACTTTACGCCTGGTGCCGGTAACCCTAACTTCTATGAAAAAATAGTTGTAGTTGAAGGCCAGAATCCTCCTCCAATCTGATCATCTAGGTGTTATGAACCCTGTAAACTATGTGATTTGATTTAAAAACACAAGATGGGTGCTTCCAGGTTGATTCTCATGCAAGATCTTTAAAGTTCAACAATCTATTTCTATAGATAAAGTAAAAGAAGAAGAAGGAGAAGAAATAGAAGGCCTTTAACCCAAGGGGAGGGAGTAGCCTCCACTACCACTGTTAAACTAGGGATTTTCCTAAACCCATTTCAGGGTTTTACTTGATCTTCAACCTCAAACAAGAAAAGAGAAGCCAAACATGAGGAAACAAAACTTTCTTATTCATCATAAAAATATTATTGGTTGTGTGGGGTGTTTTTATAGCTCCACGGCCAGACTTATTACACCCTAAAATAAATAAAGACTCAAAAACCCCCCTTAGTGCAATGACATGTCCAAAGTAACCCCAAACTACATATAATAACCAAAATACCTCTAAAATACCCTATTAAGACAAAAATACCATCATAAAATGTGTTAGGGACTAAAACATAAAATAAATATCCTACTGAAACCATAAAATGGGCACAACCCTCCTACGTCATCTCTGATAGACCTAAAAGTCCTGCCTGGACCTTATGTGCTCATCAGAGAGAGAGAGAGAGAGAGAGAGAACCTCTTTTGGATTATGAGATTTGGCCCATTGAGTAGCCAAAAAAGTCCAGTCGAGTACCTCTACTTCTATAGTCTTGCTCTCTTAAACAGCCACTTGAATTCTTCAGGTTTAGGATGATGTTACAGCAGAGAAAGAGGAAATTACAAGAGAGAAGAAAAAGAAAAGAATGAAGAATATAGGGAAAAAAAGAAGAACAAGAAGAGAAGAAGATAGAAGAATACTAGGGAGAACCCTAGTTGTCCACACCGCTATACCATGGGAAAGGGGGGAAAGAAGGGAATAAGACCCAACAAAACCAAACTTTATTTCATAAATCCATGTCTAACTCTTTCCATGTTGTGTGGCCTTCTATATATCTCACAAATACCAAGGAAAAAAAACAGCAATATCCTAAAATAGAAACTCCTAAACTTGATGCCTAAGACTTGCCTAAAACAAAGACTACAAAAACCCACAATTTCCTAAAACTAAAACAACTAAACTCTAGTCCTTCTAGAGGCTGGTGACTAGCACATAGAAGGGACCCACTTTGAGTTTCAAAGACTCACTAAGAAAGAAAACTTATGGGTTGTTGTCTAGAGCATAAATTACCAAAGTACCCTTGCCAATTTTTCCTTATTACAAAATACCCTTCTCCTAAAAAAAACCCATAAAACCCCATAACACAAAAGGCCTTATTACAAGATTACCCCAGCCCCTAAAATACTCTAATTAACCCACAAACTACACAATTCTTGAACCTTGCTCTCTTGTGTGGTGGCACATACAAGAGTCTCTTCAAAATGTCCGCATCAAGGTATCTTTTGTAAGGAGGGAAAGGTACATGTCTCTAATCTCCATTCCAACTATTGCTACCTGTGCATTGGAGTAGCTACAATGTAATTTTCATTTAAAAGAGTTCTCTTTACCAAACAAAAAAACTTTAAAGAGATCAACTAGGTTTTCAAATTTTCAGTTTGATGCTTGTGACAACATTGGTTTACATAAGGATTGTGTTGTCCTAGCTGTCAAAAACTCTTTGGAATATGAACAAGGCCATGCATGTTAGGCAAGTGACTCTAGATGGAAAAGAGCATGGTGGCTTGTGCAGAAAGGTTGTTTTAACAAAGAATGGTAGTAGCAATGGTTTGAATTCAAATGGTGTTAGCAATTCTTATAATATTACAGTTTTGAGAGATTTATGAATATTTCCCAACAATTCCCTGTTGGTTCAGGATAGATATTCAAATTCTAGGAGTACACCTAGTGTGGGAACTTGACCCTTTCAAAGGAGTTTACCCTTCTTTTTAGTATTGCTTAGGATAGGAGAGCCAAGGTGGTTGATTATGTGGAGACTACTTTAGGAGCAGTAGTTTAGGTTTCCGAAGAATCTCAATAAATGAAAGATACAAGGCCCTGCAAATCTTCTACCTAGAGTTGCAGATGCACATATTTAGCCCAATGAGGTGGACCACAAGATCTAGCACTTTGACTTGAGAAGTTCTTTCTCAGTTAAATCCTTTTTTACCCACTCTCTCTACAACTTTCTTATAAAAAAAACAAAAAATAACAAAAACAAAAAAACAAAACAAAACAAAACAAAAACTTTACTAATACAATATAAGTGAACAATCAAATGTCCTGAACAATTTGGTCTTGTACGAGCCAATGCAAGAGATCATTGGCACTTCTCTTTTGAATGAGGTAGAGGAAACTACTGTAAAACAACCCTTTCATGTGCCTAAAGAAGTTAGCAAACCACTATTTGATTGCCCTGATGTGTTGATGAATTACCTATGAGTTTTTTCCAAGACAAGCCAATGGAGCATTTTATAAAGAAAGTTTGATGCAGCATGCATGTAGGTTAGTGGGTGTCTGCCTAGGAGCTAGGAATAAAATTATTAAAGCAAAGAAAAAAAAAATTAAACAAGATTCCTAATTGCACAATTCACAGGCTAATTTCAAATAATTCTTAAGATATGTTCATATGGATGAGTGGAATTAGGGATTACAAAGAAATAAACAAATAAAGCCCTAAATAATATGCCTAAACACAAAATTAATTTAGTGAATGGGCATTTTAAACAAGTCAGACAAAATATATTATTATTGTAAATTTCCCCAAAAGTGGCTAAAATAGGCCAAAACCAGAGAAATAGGCCAGATAATTCTATGTTTGATCTGAAAGGTCTAATGATGTATTAAGCATTGCTTTTATTATAACAAAACCATTTTTGGATGATTAGTTTTGGCCAGGTAATTTAAAATCAAGTCCAGACCATATGCCACAAGATGCTAAAAGTTCCTAAAAGTTGAGGATTCGAAAAAAGAGACAAAAGGGAGAAAAAATACCTGAATCTGATGCTGATGACCTCTATGATGAACTTGAGATTAATTGTGAGCAATTTCCAGGTCCAAGGAATTTTCAAAAAAAAAATTTCAATTTTTTCTCTATCCTCCAAACTTATGCCACCAAACCAGAAAAAAAAATTTAATATATTTTTTTTCGAAGTGGGGCCTACCCAATAGAGTCGCCCAAGGGTTGTAAGCTCCCTCGGAAAGTCTCACGTGCCAAGGTTCTTGCAGGAGAGAACTGAAGTAGTTCTCGTGAAATCCCTCAAAATCCAAGTTTAACGCTAGTGTTGAAATCCAAGTGTTATAACTTGAGGACTTCAGGCTCTTTTGGAAGTTGGAGGGTCACTCTAGGATCGTGCAGGGGTCTACTACACCCTATAGAAATCCCACAAAGTGGTTCCCAATAGATTGACTGTAGTATTACATCTCCCGGAATGGCTCATAGCCCCTGTTCTATGTCTAGTGTTGTTAAAACTTCAGGTATCTTCTTCTAATTAGTAAATGAGCCCTGACCTTCACTTCTAGGATGATCGTCCAAGGTTATATACCTTGAAGGTGCTCCAAATCTCTTCAGCTCTTACTCTGCAAAAGCTAGAGTTAAAACTTCCAAAATTCTCTCTGCTCTGTTTCATGCCTGGCACATGATACCCAGCCCAAAATAGACACTAAAACTTCAAAATCTGAGCAAACTCCACATGAGACAATTTACAAGCCCATAGAAGATATTTGATTGATTCCCAAGGACCAAGGAGTAGTAGCCAATCTCATACAATCACTTCTAGCTTGAAATCACTTCTAGTGCATAAGTAACCTGAAATAATCATTATCAAACATCAAAATATAATCCTCCTTCCACTTGGCTAGGGTTGTCCAAAAATATTTGAGTCCCTAGAAGTATAGTTCCAACCAAATCCTTGAAATTTTGGTGCAGGAGATGATTCCTCTATAATCCATTGATTCTCAACAACTATAAACTCAGTAAAATAAGAAGAAAGTGAAGAAAAGAACGGGGGAGAAGACCTTTAATCGAAGAGGAGAGGAAGTAGCCTCTACCATAGAACACGAATCTTTCAATACAAAAGACTAAGTATATATTTATATAGAATACATATCAATTCTAGTGTGTAGGCATGTACTAGTTAGTATAAATACATCATCTACTAGTCATCACAAAATTTAAATATTCATCATCATGATTCTTCACATGCTTCTTTTTATTCATGGCAGTCTTCTAACATCCATATATGGCAATATGCATGATTATACCTATTCATGGCATTCTTCTCATACATATGCATGCTTCTATCTATATTGACATCCTTCCCATATCTAAAATTGACAATATACATGGCAATATGTGTTCACCATCACATGATAAATATTCCATAGTCCATTCATAGTAAAGATATCTAATATACATCTCAATGAACACTTTTATTCATTTTTCATGCATAGACTATACTTTCATAATATGAATATGCATATATAAATCACTTTAAACTAGGCATGCATCATTCTTAAGTAATTAACAATCATAATAACACATATACATAATGATGAAGTTCCAATATTAATCCTAGAGTGGGGGTGAATAGGATATTTTTTAAAATTCTTTTCAATTACCCTAAATTCAATTGCTTACTTTAATTAATTAAGATGCTCTCAATGATTGATTTGCAATTGAGATGTGCATATGTCTATAAATGTGTTCAAATGTATTGCATGTGAGATTGTGTCAATATGTGTAATGATAGACAATAAGAATGACATATTAAAGGTAAAACACAATCAATCATAATATAAACAAGATGTATAGTGGTTTGGCACAACAACCTACATCCACTCTCAAAAGCTCACCATCAAGCTAACCAATTTTATAAAGATTGACAATATTACAATCAAGGAAAAAATTAACAAAAAAACCTAATCTACTTGCCAAACAAGCTACACCTGGTGTCTCTGGTGGGTGGGGTCTATAGTATACTCTTTCTATGTCTCTGGCGGAAGAGCTAAGGGTATACATTACCAGTATCTTTGACGGTAGTGCTAATTCTCCCGGTGTCTCTGACGGGAAAGGTCTCAACAACTTAAATAAAGTTTAAGGCAATTGTTTACCTTTTAGAAGGTTGATGTTGCCTTGTAATTAAGTTGGGGTTGCTCCTCCTTGAGTAAGATATGATTATCGCTCTCTGATGTTTCTTGGTGCCTCTTCAAGCTAGTAGAGCCAACTCCGGTTGCTCCTCCTATCCCACACTCTCTTCTTGGGTTTCGTTTTGGATAACCCTTGTAGCATACCTCCAAAAGATATGTCTTAGCAAGATTAGAGATGTGCCAATGGAATGGTCTTGGGTATAGATTTACCTATCTAAGCATAGAGAGAGATTTTTCAAAAGTTAAGAGAACTAAATCTCTTAAGATCTACCACAATGAATAAATTTAGCTTTTAAGTGTATTAGATTTATGCAACAACTATTACTAGATCAATAGATGCTCAAACCCTTATGTAGTGAACAAAAATGATCCATGTCTATTGGATTAGAGCATCCCTAAATGGTCAAATGACATCAGCCATTGATTGGAAATGAGTTTACGAATTTTAGACCATTATACAGTGTTTTCACAACTTTGGATCGATCATGGATTGATCCAAGGGTAAAAATCACTCAGAACCTGTAACCCGAGAGTTGCTGGTTCGATCCAAACTATTTAGATCATAGTGGTTTGATCCTGGATAGATCCAAATTCCCTATAATTACTTCTAAAAGCTTGAGAATGCTATAGAGGACTTCAGATCACCCCTCCATGGTCTGGGAAGGTCCGCGGACCTTGGGAAACCCTTCATGGACCCTTGGTTCTCCTCGACTATTTCTCATAACCTATTTTACCTTGTGCGAGCTTGGAGAAAGTCGAAAATCCTTTAGGATGACTTGCCGACTCTTGGATTGATCTCTTGTGGCTTCTTTGACACTAGATGATGATCTTCATGATGCTTCAACCCAGGAACCTCCTAGACTTTAACATGGCTCTATGCATGTCCTAGTCTATACAAAACATGTATTTTACAGTTCATGAAATTTACAATACATTACATTTACAAATGAGACATATAAAATTCTACTTCTATATTTAACAAGTCCATTATTATCTTAGTACTTAATCATTCACATTTTTACTTGTTATTTATAGTAGATTATTTATTACTCATTAATTTCCATTGCCCTAATGAAAGAACCTAACATGGCTCGATCTTCATAGCATTGACTTGTATCCTAATGAGAGAACCTTCATACATTTCCATTTTTCTTACATAGTTTGGGAACTTATATTCTTTTAAAGATGTTGATATATGTCAATCTCATGAGCATGTGTTAGGCATAAGGGTAGTGCTAGGAGTCTTGTAAGTGTCTTATGTGAGCTCACAAATTCAAATCATGAAGCCAAGAAAGACCAAAGACCAAGAAAGAGCACTAGGAAGAGGCACACTAAGGAAGGTGTATATCATGCATATCATGTCATATTGTATACTTAAAATTAATCCTAGACATGGTTTAGGGTCCCTAAGAATGCCCAATGATAGCTAAAGGAAATAGTCTAAAAGAAAAAATACAAAAAACACAGTCAAAACCGATCAGAATCAGTTTTGGTACAAATTTTGAGCAAAGTTTTTCTCAGCCGAGGTCCAAACCCATAGAACCAAATCAATTGTGATATGAGTTTTGGAAAAAATACCCAAAACCCAAACCAATTGCAAACAACCAAATTGATTTGGGACATAAATGGCATCCCAAACCAATTGCAAGTTTTGCAATCGATTTGGACCCCAAACCGACTACAAAATGCGTAATCGATTTGGAGGGCAATTTTGAAAAAAGATTCATGAAAATTTAGGGGAGATTTTAAAATTTGAACCCCATTTTGGTTCATTTAAAGGCCTAAATTCACTCCCTAAGTTCCATATGCTCATCCTAAGGCCAAGGATGATCCTACCCACTATAAAACAGACTTTTCTCTTTAGGGTAAGTAACTCCTCCAACACTTCAAGTTATTTTTAGAGAGCTAAGAGGCATACCATCTTGAAAGCCTTCTCCACTACACAAACCTTAATTGCCTACAGATTTCTGAGCTTTAGTAGCTAGCATTCTACACTTCTCTCTCTTATTTCTTCTCTCCTATTACGCTACACTCACACTATTGAGGAGAGGTTATGGTGAGTTTTTTTTTTCTTAGAGGAACTCACTTTTGGCTGAGCTCAAAGAGCACTAGAGCCAAGTACTTAGAGCTTGTGTGTAGCTAAGGCACATTAACTCAACAAGAAGCATCCCACATATTGAGCAACTAGCAATATCAACCATATGGTGGTAATATTTGCTTGACTTTATATTCATTTGCATTCATATTCATTTTTACTATTATTTTGCTTCTGTCGGAGACATCGGAAGCTTTAGAACCTCTGTCGAAGACACTGGAGGTAGTGCACACTCGCTGGAGACACCGAGTATTGTAGTTTGGCTTGCTTGTGAGCAAGTAGTAGGGTTTGTATATTGACCTAAGTTGTAATAGTACCTAAATGAAATATACCTAAGCTCGGTAGTGA
>JAOXJP010258351.1:0-21278 GCA_025762735.1 Platanus orientalis | reverse complement strand
GGTTTGACCTTACTGCATTATGAGTTTGGGATAACTTTTAAGGGTGTTCCGCAAACCAAATACGGATAAAAAGTGCATTTTCTTAGCCTGAGCAGAAATGATGGCTTGGGCCATAGGATTTCTATAATTTAGTGTGGATTTGATAGTCTAGGGGCTCTGAATTTACTGTGGGGTGGCCACAGACAGATTGAATTTCTGAATTTAAGCGAACTCCCAGGAGTCGGTTGAGCACTTGATTTTTTTTTACCTAATTTATTGCTCTTTTTGGAGTGTTTGAGGGAATTTGGGCATATAAGTTTTGTGAAAGTCTGCGCTCTTTAGACAGTTTTTTGAAGGTCTCGCGATTCTGGAGAGATAGAGGACTAATTGGGATTTGGAGATCTGAAGAATATTCTAACTCTATATGAGCAAAATGAAGCAAAATAGCTTTTTGACCCTTTGGGGGAAGATTTAAGATTTCACAAAGGTTTAAGATTTCAAAGTTCTCTTCTCAGACTTAAAGATTTGAAGCTAAGGCCGAGGAGAAGATACAGTGATTTACTTTTCTAGATTTGGAGGTCGAATGAATCTCTAACAGCTCTTATAGGGGTGATTTCTTGGTTGGGTTTATCATAAGTTGAGAAATTGGTTGTTGCCGTTCTGGAGCAATATCTAGTTTGTGATGAGTTCCTAAAAATTGGGAGACTCAGGGATGCATAGGATCTGAAATTACACCATTCAGACAATGGGAAAGGCTTTGGGGATCCTTTGAGGGTCCAGAGGTAAATTCTCTGAGGTGAAAAGGGTAGAATGGTAATTTTTTGTCCGCGGGTCGAAAAAAGTGAAAATGAGAATTCTTCACATGTGATGCTTCACGACAAGAAGGCTTATTTAGGTGAAAGAAATTCATTGATCTAAGTGGTAGATCTAATTTGCAAAATAGTAATTTTTCCATCTATGATGCTTTGTTGGAGAAAGACTTACAGAAGGTGGAAAATGTGGACCCTCAAAGTCCTATTAATGCTTTTGTGAGAGATTAGGGTTTATCCTTAAATGCTGCATTTTGGGCTATAATAAGGTGCTTTGACTGGTTCATTCATGACTGGAGTATCCGGAAAGACTTCTTTGGGAATGCCTAACCTCTTAGAGTCCAGGTTTTCTCTTCTTAAGACAAGGATGCTTAGAGTCTTGATGCCTAAATGTTGTTATGCTAACCTTATGCTATCAAATGACTTGAGTCAAAATTTGGGTGCCGACAGACCACATACACTTTTGTCTCGAAAGAAAGATGAGTGAAGTTGGTGTTGTGGATATTAGAGTAGAAGATGCGTACGGCTTCTTATTGTACCTTCCTTTTAATGACGATGAGTTGCATCCACCCGTCATTCGGAATCGATGTGCCTATCATGAAGTCATGGAGGGTCATTTGCTTCACATATCTCTCAACAAAGATCTTCTTCTTTGAGTAGATGTTGATGTAGTTATGAAGGGCAGTGGAGCTTTGGAAGGCTCCGTATTTGATCAACGCTGTTCTAAGGCGTTTGGGTTGCTCATTCTCACATATAAGACCTTTTTCCAAATCTCGCTTTAACATGGTGTGGAGTGGAGGAATCAAAAAAAAATTGTAAGGAAGCGTAGATGGGAAAGCAACAAGTCTTTTGGTTCAGTCCTAGTTCAATCTAGGAACGAACTAGGGGGTTTACCCCTTTTAAATATGAAAAAATGGTTCATCTTCCACAAGTACTGCCAGTTTGGATCGATCCTAGATTGATCCTAGATCAATCTAAAATGGAATCCTTATGGGAAATTGTTTGATTTCCCCAAATGTTCCTTGGTTTCTCTCATATTACCCTTACTTAGTATATTTAACTCATTATTAGGGTAATTTTATGATTATATTCAAATCGAGCACATTCCCATTGCACCTCGAAGGTATTCAAGTCTTTTCGAGTCAAGTGCCTTTGTGAGGATGCTTGCTAGTTGGTCCTCGGTAGCCACATACTCTAGAGAGATTATTTTTTCTTCCACCTGTTCCTAAATAAAATGGTGTCGAATATCTATATGTTTCATTTTAGAGTGTTGTGTTGGGTTTTTGGAAATTTGGATTGCGCTTGAGTTGTTGACAAACAGGTTCATCATATCTTGAGATAACTCGTAGTCTACAAGCATTTGCTTCATCCATAACAGTTGGTGCATTCACTCCCAACGGCAATATATTCAACCTCAGCAGTTGACAAAGATATGGAATTTTGCTTGCGACTGCACCAAGAGACTAGACAACTACCTACGTAAAAGCATCATTCACTAATGCTTTTACAATCATCTACATTTCCCAGCCAATCAACATCTGAAATTCAGCTCGCACTGGTGTGGTATCAAATGGATACCGAAGGCCAAAGTTGATTGTCTCATGGATATATCTAATGATTCTTTAAGTTGCCTTCAGATGTGATTCCTTAGGTACTGCCTGATACCTTGCACACGCACCTACACTAAAGGAAATGTCGGGTCTACTAGCTATCAGATATAATAGACTTCCTTTATACTCCTATAATCGGTGGGATCAACATCGACTCCATCGATATCTTCTATTATTTTCTCACTAATATTGATAGGAGTATCCAAGGGTTTAGACTCTGAAAGTCCAAATTTGGATACCAAATCCTTTGCAAATTTAGATTGATTTATGAATATTTCATCAGATGCTTGCTTGATCTATAACCCAAGGAAGAATCACAATTCTCCCTCCATACTCATTTCGAATTTAGATTTCATTGTGTGTATAAATTTACGTGCCAATTCCTCGCGTGTTGACCCAAAAATGATGTCATCCAGATATATTTGGGCAATATGTGACCTTCATTTTTCTTGATAAAGAGTGTTTTATCTACACTTCTCCTAACAAATTGATGGTCCATCAAGAACTTGGTTAGTCTATCATACCAGGCTCTTGGAGCTTGTTTTACTCCATATAATGTTTTCTTCGACCTATACACATGATTTGGTAGGTATGGATCCTTGAATCATTTAGGTTGTTAAACATATACTTCTTCTTAAAGTATTCCGTTGAGAAACATGCTCTTGACATTCATTTGAAATAATTTAAATTTCAAATGACATGCAATGGACAACAAGATCCGAATTGACTCTAGTCTTGTTATTGGTGCAAATGTCTCTTCGAAGTTAACTCCTTCAAATTGAGCATACCTTTTAACAACAAGATGAGCCTTGTTTCTTATGATACATTACACCAATCTGAGTTTTTAAACATTGGATCGAAGTGTAAAACTATTTTTAGCATTGCTTAAATAAACATTTTCCTTGTTTAAAATAAACAAAAAATATATTTTTCCATTTGTTTGGGTATACATACAGTATTTACTTTTTGAATAAGTAAAAGAACAAAATCGGCTTTACGTAAAAACAATCTTTTACCTGCATATTGCATATTGCTTATAGCTTTTCAAAGAGTAACCACTAGTTAAAATTCAATGATATTTGAACAAATATGCCCCTACCAAAATAAAAATACCAAAAGTAACATTTTAATATAATTCTTCCCAAAGATAACAAAAAAATCATAACCAAATAATAATAATAATAATAATACCACTGTAAATGTTTTTCTAAACTAAAATAAAAAATTATCATCATATTAAAATAAAATTATATAATATCAAAATACCCTTAAAAAGTAAAATAAAATAACAAAAAATACTTTGAATATATTATAATGAAATACCCTTCTAATATAAATAGAAAAATAATTTAAGAAAATACCCTTCCATTATAAACAAAACTTTACTAAAAATACCCTTATAATTTGAAATAAAACAACAAAAAAGTACACTTCTAATAAAAATTACAAAACAATAAATATATTCATATGATACAGTTTAGAGTGTTCAACTAGTAAGATGCCCCATGTTAGGGGAGAATGATTGTCTGTTTTGACACATACCTCTATAAACGTGCATTGACACTTGATGTATTTTTGAATTTGGTTCCTCTTTTTGAACAATTATTTTTTCGTCTGAACACATTCAGGCCCTTTTTAAGCCCCAAACACAACACATGTTAGCTTATCATTCACCATACACACTAAAGACACCTTTTCATCACAGAACATTTTCTTCCCCTACCTTAGGTAATAACACACTAGCAGTCTAGTATTGGCCCGCCTTAAGGAGTTTATTTTGGAATCACTTTTCGGATATCCCATCATCCCCCCAAAGTGAATGGGCCCCACCCCCTTATGTCTTGCTTCATGGGGCATCGTAGAGGATATCATCCTGCCTCGAGGAGTTTATTTCAGACTCATATCTCCTGAGACGCCCATTTCATGGTTTTCATGGTTTGAGGGAACTTACAGTGCCAAACTTTGACTTAATTCGCTTTATTTGATCGAGGGAAAAGGTAACTGGCAAAACAGAAAATGGGCTTAAACTCCACTTATGGCATCTCTGATCGGATGGGGGACTTGTCGTGTAAAAACAAGCCTCGTAACATAGATATACTAGAATCAGTAACTGTGTTAAGGCACATGAACAAAAAGCTTGATATTTTGGACTAGTAGTTGCTCTGTCAACACCCTCTCGATTCCGAAGATGAAATAGGGAAAGTGAGGGGAAGAGAAGGATTGCCTACCCATTGAAAGCATGAAAGAAATGAACTTATAAATGAGTATCCATCTCTTAGTGCATGGTTCAGTCTAAACACAAGAGTCCCTGCAGCATTGTTTGTTGGATTCATGATTACATGTACTTTCCATGGAGGATGATTCTCTGGAAGCCGGCCAGCGTTATCTCAGACATAAACTCGTTAAAATTCATGTCATACTCCTCTATGGATAACCCTAAGGGGAAGGCAGGGACAATGACATGGTCTTCTATGGTGAGCTCAACCTTCTTCCACCGCTGCACACCCTTCTCATCTGTAACAATGATGCAGAAGGTAGGATGAACTGGTACGAATAGGTCTCAGAATAACTCAACTGTTTGAGACTTGTTGAATGGGATCTCAAACTCGTTAACTACGTTTGATATGGGAAAAACCACAACCTTATAAAAACAAGACCCAGAAAAACCATGACCTTATACTAATGAGACCTAGGTGGGCCACAAAGATTCTAGCCCCCAGTCCCCACGACTATTGAAGACAGGAACTCCGACCCCGAACCAGAACCATCCACGGCACTCAACACCCAAAGATTGTCCGAGGCCCCGGGACTCTCAATCCCTGGAGGATCCCCTGCTGTCGGGGGCGACACCTGAGGGGCAACGATCCCAACTGAGTGAACCTAAGGATAAGTATAATTCAAAAACCGTTATACGAATCATATAACCTCTACAACAAATTTCTCAACAGACCTACCAGTTTTGAGAAAAATGTAGGCGTGCTAGGAGGAAACATGTCAAAAATCGTGGGAAACAAAGACGTACAAGTGCATGGGGGATAGCGACGTGCAAGGGAAGAGGGAGAGAGCGACACATAGTCTTCATCGCCACACACCCCGACCCGAGTCTATAAATAGAGGCACCGGCTCACTACTCAGGTATGGGACTTTAAGAAACCCTAATAGTAAAAAGGCTCCATCTACAGTCCCCCTAATCTCCCTGAATTGACCGTTGAAGAGCTAAAAGCCGGCCCACCGTTGGCCCTATCTTCCTGATGTCGTGTTATCTAGTGTGTGCAGGAACAGTTTAGTGGAGTACCTAGGCTAATCATGGACCATCTGGTTGGCATGAAGGGGAGCGACTTCTTGGCACGTCATCAGTTGGTGCCGTCTGTGGGAATACGATTGGTTTTTGGCAGTATTGAAGGTCCGTATGGTTAACACCAGGTCCACTGAGGCTCAACACGACCTCGCCAATGGAGTCAATGGACTAGAAGCCTCTGTTTCTGACGGAGCATGCCCCGAAACCCCGAGGGTCAACATGCTTGAGCGGAAGAACCAGAGGCTCACGACAAATGTACAGTTGTTGATGGACCAAAATAGAGAGATCATATGGGAGTTGAGAGGCCAGAGGGGCATGCCGGGAGACGGAGATGCAGGGTGGTCGGGGTCTCACATTCCTTCAACCCGGAGCCAGGATCAAATACATGAAGATGAGAGCGCCTCGGTGCCCCAGCTTCAAGAAAGCCACGTGGGAGAGAGAGCCTGTGTCCCAGGATCTTGGGAAGAGAAAATAGAGGATTTAAGGAAAGAAATGGCATTGATGAGGGAGGCACTGAAAGGCAAGGCCCCAGCCACCATCGACGAGCTCATCCAGAGGGTGGATCACCCTTTCACTATAGAAGTGATGGCCTAGCCCCTCCCTGACAAGTTCAAGCCACCGCAAATAGAGGTGTTTGATGAAGGCAAGGACCCCTTGGATCACCTAGAGGCATACAAGACATATATAAGCCTCCAGGTGGCACCTGATGTGATAATGTGCTAGGCATTCCCGACGACAATCAAGGGACCAGCCAGAGTCTAATTTGGCCGGCTAAAACCTGGAAGCATATCTAACTTCACGAAACTAAGCTGGTAATTTATTGGCTACTTTATCGACTGCAAGCAGCATCTCAAGCCAACAACTCACCTCCTAAACATCAAGCAGAATAGGGGCGAGCCGTTGTAGGATTATATGTCCCTGTTCAATAAGGAGGCCTTGCAAGTTGATGACACCGACGAGAGGATGATCGTGATGGCCCTGATGTTGGGTTTTGCCCCATCCAAACTCTTGTTCTCTTTATCCAAGAACCCCCCGATCCGGCTAGCCGATCTCATGGTGAAGGTGTAGCAACACATGAACGTTGAGGATACCCTTAATGCCAAATGGGAATGAGACGTTGGGTTAAATCCTCAGCACGACAAAAGGAAAAGGGAGCCTCAGTGAGTGCCCTAGGAGGAAAGGAATCCTCGGGCAAAGCACGACGGCAGCATTCATGGGATGGGGCTACAGGTTAACCTTCACCCGAGTAAGTTCCACAATTACACCCCTCTTAATGCACCCATAGAACAAGTATTTGTGCACATAAGAGACGACCTAAGCATCAAATGACCCAAGAGAATCCACGCCCCTCCAAAGAAAAGGAGTCGCGATAAGTACTACCGATTCCACCGGGATCATGGTCAATGACTGCTTTGACTTAAAGGAGCAGATTGAGGCCCTGATTCAGAGAGGCCGATTACGGAGGTTTGTCACGGGACAACAATAGTTCAGGCACGAGAGCGTTCATTGGGACCCCCTAATCCGAGAAGAAAGAAGGTTTGGTGGACCTATTAGGGAGATAAGGGTGATATCCGGAGGCTTTGCAGGAGGAGGTGAATCCAGCTCGGCCAAGAAGTTGAACATGAGGCAGATACGTGCGGAAGGGAGTCTGTAACTTATGGCAATAGAAAGGCCAGCCAAGAAACTCAAATCAAGGTGCCCGGCCATCACCTTCTCAGTGGAAGATGCCCGGGGGGTAAGCCAACCACACGATGACCCTTTAGTGGTAACCCTAGTCATCTCAAATTACCTCATGCGTCGCATCCTCATAGACAATGGTAACTCAGCCGATATCCTTTACCTCCCCGCCTTTGATCAGATGGGAATCGGGTGAGAAAAGCTGCAGCCCGTCTAAACACCGTTGGTGGGATTTACCCATGACCGGTTGCTTCCATTAGGGATGGTTAGCTTGCCCTTCACAGCCATCACAGGAGAATGTTAGATGACCCGAGTGGTAGATTTTCTAGTGGTCGACTACCCCTTAACCTATAACGCAATATTCAGGAGGCCCGCGTTGAACCAGATCAAAGCAATCACATTGACTTACCATCTATTAATGCACTTCCTAACGGAGAAAGGAATCAGGGAGGTCAGAAGGGACCAAGTAGCAGCCAGAGAGTGCTATATGGCTTCGCTCAAAGGGGAGTCATCAACCTCCAAGGAGAATATGTCAATCGAAGGCCTGGAAGTTTGAGATGAAAGGGCTGGGTGATATAGAGCCCGAGGGAGAGCTGGAAGTCATCATCCACAACACCGACATACTAGACGAAACCACCCGGGTGAGGGCAGACTTGCCAAAGGAATTCAAGGCACGACTGAGAAACTTTCTTATCAAAAATCAGGATGTATTCTCCTGGATGCACGAGGACATGCCAGGGATAGACCTCCGAGTGGCCATACATAAACTAAACGTGAACTTATTCATGAGGCCTATCAAGCAGAGGAAGAGAACCTTTGCCCTAGAATGCAACCAAGCAATCGCGGAAGAGGAGGAGAAGCTGCTGACAGCCGATTTTGTAAAGAAAGTTTACTACCCCGACTGGCTAGCCAACATTGTGATGGTTTGAAAGTCAAACGGGAAATGGTGAATGTGCGTTGACTTCACCGATCTGAACAAAACATGCCCAAAGGACAGCTTCCCACTCCCCAGGATCGATACCTTGGTCGATTCAACAGTTGGCTACCAAACCCTTAGATTCATGGATGCTTTCTTGGGGTACAGCCAGATCAAGATGCACGAGCCCAATCAAGAGAAAACCACATTTATTACTTATCGGGGACTCTATTGTTACCAAGTCATGCCGTTTAGATTGAAGAACGCTAGGGTGACCTATCAGAGATTGGTCAATGAAATGTTCCAGGGCTAAATTAGTCGGAATATTGAGGTGTACATGGATGACATTTTGGTAAAAAGTCTTCAAATCGAGCAGCACCTTTTAGACTTAGATGAGACTTTCCATACTCTGAGAAAGTATAAATGAAGCTTAATCCTAGCAAATGCGCTTTAGGGGTGTCAGCTGAGAAATTCCTCAGGTTCATGGTGTCCCAAAGAGGGATAGAGGCCAACCCCGAAAAGGTGAAGGCAATCCTCGAGATGCAAGTGCCCAAAAGCACAAAGGAAGTACAGCGCTTAGCTGACAGAATTGTGGCCCTCAACCGCTTCATATCTCGTTCCACTGATAAATGTTCCCCCTTCTTCTGCCTATTGAGAAAGGCCTTACACTATGACGATGAGTGTGACAAGGCCTTTGGCGATCTCAAAAACTACCTCAACTGCCTGCCAGTGATCAACCAGCTGAAGTATGGGGAAACACTCTATTTATACCTATCGGTATGGAAAATAACTTCAAGCTTGGTGTTGGTAAGAGAGAGGTCGGGGTGCAAGCTCCCGTATACTACACTAGTAGAGCCTTCAGAGGAGCAGAATAAAAGTACCTAAGGGTAGAAAAAATGGCCTTAGCTTTGGTCATCACAGCTCGATGGCTAAGACCATATTTCCAAGCCCATGCCATCCAAGTCCTAATAGATCAGTCACTCTGGGCTATACTGCATAGGCCCGAGACTTCAAGGAGGCTAGTAAAGTGGTCGATAGAGTTACGAGTTTGATATCGAGTACTACTCTCGAGGAGTGACTAAGGGCCAAGCCATCGTTGACTTCATTACTGAATACACCTACAACTTGGTCATTGAGCCCAAGGTTCAAGACATATAGGCAAAAGAGGTCGACTAGGAAGAGTGGGTCGTGCATGTAGATGGATCCTCCACTAGCAACGCTGTCGGGGGAGGAGTCATCTTAATCACACCAGAAAAAGATAGACTCGATTATGCCATAAGGTTTAGGTTTAAGGTGACCAACAACGAGGCAAAGTATGAATCAATGATCACGGGGTTGTGCCTTGCCTGTATGCTTGGGGTGAAAAAGATAAAAGTCATGAGCGACTTACAATTGGTGGTCAAGAAGATACAAGGAGAGTACGGCGTGGAGGATGACCGAATGAGGCAATACCTTAACATAGTAGAAAGAGAAAAGTCCCAATTCAGTCATTTCATCATACAGTGAGTCCCCCAAGGGGAAAATGAAGATGCCGATAGGCTGGCCAAGCTCGCATCATCCGCTTCTGAAAGCCTAGCCCCGGGGGTTGTGGTGGAGCACCTTCCCCAACCAAGTATCAAGGCGAAAGGGGACAAGGAAGTCAACGTGATTAGCCCTGAACCTGGGTGGGCTGTCGAGATCCTGAGATATCTAAAGGACGGCCAACTATCAAAAGACAGAGAGGAAGCTAGAAAAATCAGAGCACGAGCTAGTTGGTACTCGCTGCTTGGCGATGTCCTCTACAAAAGAAGCTTTACCCTCCCCCTGCTCAGATGCTTATCTGAAGAAGAAGCCGACTATGTGCTCCGAGAAATCCTCGAAGGGATATATGGTAATCACTTGGGCATAACATCTATGGCCCACAAGGTAATCAGAGCTGGGTACTATTAGCCTTTGATGCAAAAAGACGTTGCATGCCTCGCCTAAAAATATGACAGGTGCCAAAGATTCACCAACATCCCAAAAAGGCCGGTGGAAGAATTGACTCTGATAATAGAACCGTGGCCCTTCGCTTAGTGGGGAATCAACATAGTCGGGCCACTCCCTAGGGAAAAAGGGCAAATGAGAGTCTTGGTGGTGGCTATCAACTACTTCACCAAGTGGGTAGAAGCTTAAGCCCTGGCAAAAATCACCAAGAGAAATATTTGAGACTTCACTTAGAAGTCTTTCATCTACCAGTTTGGCATTCCCAAAGTCATCATCACTGACAATGGGAAACAGTTTGATAATGTCCAGTACCGGGAGTTCTGTGCCGGACTCGGTATCAAGAACTACTTCTCGTCCCCAGCCTAACCTTAGGCCAACGGCCAAGTAGAAGTCACCAACAGAGCTCTGCTCAGCATAATCAAGAAGAAGCTTAAGAGTTCGAAAGGCCTTTGGCCCAAGGAACTCCTGAGTGTCCTATGGGCCTAACACACCACAGTAAGAACTTTTACAGGGGAGACTCCTTTCTCGCTGGCGTTCAGAATCGAGGCAGTGATGCCAGTAGAAATCAGGATGACCTCGCATAAGAAGATGAGTTTCAACCTGGAAAGGAGTGAAGAGGGTCTCAAAAACAACCTCGACTTGCTTGAAGAAAAGATAGATGAAGCCGCACTGTGAGTAGCAGCTTACAAACAGAAAATGGCTAAGTACTACAACTCCCGAGTGAAGGCAAGGAGGTTCACTATCGAGGACCTAGTTCTCAAAAAACTAACGCAAGCAATGCAAGACCCGACAGAGGGAAAGTTGAGGCCAAACTGGGAAGGACCGTACCGGGTAACGTAATGTAACAGGCTCGGGACCTACTACCTTGAAACCATGCAAGGGGAGCCCTTGCCATGGCCGTGGATGTAGAACACTTAAAAAAAATTATCAATGAAACTAAAGTGCAATGTTGATTATTAATGTGTACTAAATTATGCAAGGTCGACAGCGATTGCAAACCTTCAGGTCATGAGGATGACCCCAAAGCCACGAGGATGGCATGACCTTCGACCTCGGGCTAAAAGACTAGCCCCAGATGGCATGGCCGACCTTTAGGTCATGAGGATGACCCTAAAGCCACGAGGATGGCATAACCTTCGTCCTCGGCGAAAAGACTAGCCCCAGATGGCAAGACCGACCTTCAGGTCATGAGGATGACCCCAAAGCCACTAGAATGACATGACCTTTAACTTCAGGCTAAAAGACTAGCCCTAGATGGCACTACTGACCTTCAGGTCATGAGGATGACCCCAAAGCCATGAGGATGACACGACCGCCAACCTTAGGCTAAAAGACTAGCCCTGGGTTATGTTATCAACTATCAGGCCACGAGGATGACACGACACCAACCTCGAGCTAAAAGACTAGCCCCGAGTTATGTTATTAACTATTAAGCCATGAGGATGACCCAAACTCAAGTTGGGCGACCCCAGAACGATGGCAGACAATGAAGTGACCTGTGGGACCACTCGAGTCAAGTCAGTTACAACCACCCCATAACCTTCAACCACCAAGTAAGTGCAACTATGATTTCTATTCACGCATGACTAAGGCTCGGTCGGGCACCTAAGAATCCCCGGTGGTGCTGACAACCAGGAGGCCTAAGCCTTGAAAACACCACCGAAAATTCTTACCTAAAAAAAAACATCACAAGGAAATTATGAGATGACCCAAGGGGGGAAAAGGGCATAAATAGGTCATCCATTCTTGCTTAACCCAAAAGCCAGTCCCGAGGAGTCTGACCCATACAATTAACCCAATTCCCTCGACACTCAAGAAATTATGAGATGACCCAACAAGAGCCATAAACATCATAAGGAACATGAAAACATTACAACACACATCAACACTTGGAACTCCTCGAAGAGCAGAGACGATGATGAACAGAACAAAAAAGGAGGGGCTAAAAATTCCTTCTCATACAAAATACAATTTACATGGCAAAAAAAACTATTTCTCAAGGTCAACATCCCCCGTTGTGGTGTCAGTCACACCTGAGTCCCCGGGTGCATTTGCTAGCACCTCAACCGTCCCCTTAGCCGTTACCTCCTAACAGCCCACGGAGGTGTCCTCGCCTATCGAAGCGTAACCTTGGCCATCTCCCCCCTCTTCATCCTTGGCCTCGATCCCTCTAGGCTTGACAAACAAGAAGTCATTATCGGGAAATTACTCAGACGTGATGTCCTTGAATTCCTCCCATCCTTCCCAGAAGCAGTTTGCCCTAATGATCCCGAAAGCGCCCGACACTAAATATTCTGCCACTGCCTCCTGGGAGACTTCTTCCCGTACCTCCTACCTCAGCCTCTCCTCCATCTCGAGCTGTAGGCATACCCATTCCAGGGTCTCCTCCACAACCTTCTTCCTAGCATTCTTGAGCTTGACCTTGTGGTCATTCTCAGCCCTAGTATGCTTATTCCTCTCCACCCTAACCTCATTCCTGGTTCTGTTGATCTCCACCTCAGAATCTCACAAGCGGAGACTCTGGTTCTCAATGCGAGCCTCCTGCTCGGTGGCCTTCTTTGTTAGGCTAGAATGGGCCACTTCAACCTCCTCTCGAGACCCTTGATGGCAGATTTAGCCTCCACCTTGAAAGCCAAATAATCACTCCTAGTTTTGGCGAGGCTATCGAGGTTATTCTCCTTGACTTGCTCATAGTATTTCTACCTCTCGATAGAGGTAGCCATCAGAGCCACGGTCTACAAAAAAAAGGGAGAGGATATAAAAAATAATAATATGAGCCGAGTAGGAAAAAGAAAAATGACAAGACTCCTTACCTTGGCCATGTATTGCATCATATCTCTATGCACACCGGTCGGGGAGAGGCGCTTCTTTAGGTACTCGATGTCAGAGGGAGGCATGTCCTCCAAGAGATGTGAACCCCCGATGCCAGTCCTTAGCAGCCAGGAGTTGGGCCCGAGGTTAGAGTCGTTTGCGTCCTGGTCTAGGGCAGATGAAGACTCAGGTGGAGCCAAAGTCGATGCCACGACTACAAAAGTAGAGGCCCCAAAAATAAGAGGAGGGGCCATTGGAGTAGCAAGGGAAGGGCCTTCTATAGTGGGGGCATTGGAGGTGCCCAGGGGGCAGCCGGCTGAGAAGTCGAGGCCAGGACCGTAGCTATCGGGGAAAAAGGACCCTCGGCATCATCCAAGTTAACAACTTGGACAATGATAGGAGCAGCGGCAATAGGTATAGGAACCGGGGTTGCCGTTGGAGCATGGGGAATAGAAGGCCCCCCAGGAGTGTAGGGACATTTTCTCTTTTTTGAAGTTATAGATGCCCCCACTAGAGTGGCAGTCGGTCGACCAACCTTCTTTGCTCCTAGGGCTACGTCTCGAATTTCCCTAGCCTTGGCGAGGTAACTCCTATCGGTCTTCATCGTTGCACGAAAAATAAAACAACAAGCCTGAGATAAAAAATAATGATAAATAAGAGAAGCTTTTATAGGGACAATGATAAAAAAATTCAGTAAGGAAATCTATACCCTGGTTAGTATCGAATCGGCACTGAAACAGTCGGTTGGGGGTGACAATGTCCGAGTAGGCATGAACAGGGTAATTCACCACCGTCCGGATGCGGTCTTCTTCCTTGTCAGAGACCTCGTTCCCTTCGATAGCTAAAAATAAAAAAAAACAAATAAATAAATATATATATATATATATATATATATATATATATAAATAAAAACAAATAGTGGTGAACAAAAGGCAGAGCATGAAAACAAAGGCACACAAATAACAATAGGAGTGAACGACTTACCTATCGGGCTGACGGCTGATGCCCAGCTCTGATTGAACTTCACTTCTGCTAGTTTGCCCAGAGGGCATTCCCAGCCCTCACCTGAGACGAAAAAATACTGGGTCTTCCACCCGCTATTGGAACTCGGGAGCCCCGTTACCAAAGTCAGCGTCGGATCCTGGGTAGCAAAGAATAACCATCCCAGTTCTTGTTCTTTGATAGTGTAACAATGAAAAAATTTGCTGAGGGTAAGATGGTGCCATCCGCCAAAGACCAGCTCCCAAAACACCATACACCCGATGGCAATTCGCCAAGCATTGGGCATTAATTGTCCAGGTGCTAGCCCTAGATAAAGCAAAAGTTCCCTGAGGAACAAGGGAACCGGGAATTTAAGAGCCTACTCATATAAAGCCACACTGCCACTGGGGGCATCAAATGCTCGGGTCTCTTGAGGGGCCTTGAGCACTACCCCCTTGGGGATTGGATAAACGAAATAATTCCATCCACGGGTCTTCGCCCCTAACTCGGAGTCATATTGGACTGCCTTGAAATCTTATTCGGGGACGATCTCCCCTACCTCCCCTTGGGAGCTAGTTAAGGCGGGCTTAATAGCCCGCCCCGAGGGATCTGGCCAAACTTCTGATAAGTCGTCAGCCCCATCGACCAACCAATCAACAGAATCCCTAGACACCATCTCTAGAATGAATGGACATAAAAAGAGAGAAGTAGAGAGGACAACTAAAAAGGAAACTAATGTTACTGGAAACGAAGGAAAAACAGGCTACGCCGGCAGTAGCAAGAATGACACAAGGTAGAAAGAAATGCCTAAAAACCGATGATTAAAATAAACAAGAAACAAGAGGAAAGCCTAAGTAAGAGATACCTTAAGAGTGTCGAAAATGAAGATGCCAGTATGTGGACTCGAGTTACAACTTTGGGAGCACAGCGTTCACCGAAAATTGCCTTAGAGAAGGGGAACAGCAAATGGAAGATAGCAAGAAGATGAAATGAGGACTAAGGGCACATTTATAGGAAACCCCAACTATTCCCAGCCCTACATGTGTCGCCCATCCAGGGGCTAGTGAGATTAAACCGGGAAATAAGGTGACGTATAGAGCCCTAAAATTTTGAAAGAGCTTAAACAATAGTCGATGGATAACCTCGGAACCCGCAACGATGTGATGTTTGATTTAACCCCGTGTTGGCATGGGCAAGCCCTCTCGGTTGTTGAGATGCGTTAAATGCTAAATCATCATTGGCGCCCTTCCTAGCCGACCCCTCCTTGATATTCAAAACCATACACCGCCCACGTCAAGATAGTGAAACGACGGGTGCATACGATTGGTATTCCCAGCCACCGTAGACTCACACCTAGAAATAGGGGCAGCTAATTGGGGAAAAACCACGACCTTATAAAAACAAGACCCAGGAAAACCACAACCTTATAAGAATGAGACCTAGGTGGGCCACAAAGATTCTAGCCCCCAATCCCCATGACTGTTGAAGACCGGAACCCCAACCCCGAACCAGAACCATTCGTGGCACTCGACACCCAAAGATTGTCTGAGGCCCCGGGACTCTCAATCCCTGGCAGATCCCTAGCTGTCGGGGGCAACACCTGAGGGGCAACAATCCAGACTAAGTCAACCTAAGGATAAGCATAATTCAGAAACGGTTATACGAATCCCATAACCTCTACAACAAATTTGCCAACAAACCTGCCAATTCTAAGAAAAGCATAGGCGTGCCAGGAGGAAACATGCTAGAAATCGTGGGAAACAAAGACATACAAGAGCATAGGGGACAACGACATGCAACAACGGAGGGAGAGAGCGACACGTAGTCTTCATCGCCACACACCCCGACCCGAGTTTATAAATAGAGGCACCTACTCACTACTCAGGTATGGGACTCTAAAAAACCTTAACAGTAAAAGGGCTCCATCTATAATCCCCCTAATCTCCCTAACTTGATAGTCGGAGAGCTAGAAGCCGGCCCACCACAGACCCTAGCTTCCTAACACCGTGTTATCTAGTGTGTGTAGGAACAGTTCAGTGGAGGACCTGGGCTAACCATGGACCATCTGGTTGGCGTGAAGGGGAATGACTTCTCGACACGTCGTCAACATTGATTGTTAAGGACAAGATAAAGCTGTTGATGGCATGTGAGATTGGGGTTAAAGGTGTGAGACCTTCAAAATTATCTACTACAAACACTTGTTTCAGCTGGTTGGAAGCCATTGATGTCCTCGGTATAGAGATTTCATTGGTTTCAATTTTCACTACTTTTTCAATCGTTCTAAACTCAAATGGGTGAGGACAGCTTTATACTCTTTTTAAAAACAACTTATAGCATGCATAAAAAGAGGAAGCTCAACTTCAAAAAAATTTGTTGTATCTTTTTGTAGCATAAACAAAAATACAAAATGTTAAAAATCTATCTTAAAACTTAAAAAAGAGTTACACAAAAAATAAGTAAATAAAAACAACAACCATGGTTTAACCAAAAAATAATAATAACAATACAACAATATTTGTTACAGCAACTATTTGTCTCTTACAGAAAAGAGAGTTACATGCATTTATAATGGGAAATGGAAACCAAAATTTGGGGTAGGTGAGTAGGGAACCCTCTATGGAGAAGACGAAGTCCAACTTGGACCGTCTCATGACCACAACAGTTTGCTTCACGTTTAACATAAGTAATATTACATAATTGAAAACACTTAGTAACTTCCTAAATATCTACCAGAAGGGCTTTCAGTGACCATGGGCTGCGATCTATGGGGCCGTTGATGTAATCCACTGCTACAACCGAATCTGATTCTAAAATAAGATTAGTAGTAGAAAACTGATTAGCGAACTTTGGCCCCACATGATAGCAAATATTTTTGCGTTTAAGACCGGAAGGACGTCCATCTGAACTATCACCAAATCAATCATAGCACCAGTATCATCATGAGCAATTGCCACTAACAACACTTGTCCACCCGATGTTGGATATGCTACATCGGTATTAACTTTAATTACTCCTGGTGGAGGAGGGGTCCAATTCATTTTTTGTTTAAAGGGAGATCTTTTGGATGACAAGGAATGATGAGGGATGGCAGAGTCTTGCAGTTCCTTAAGATATTGATAAAAGTGATGAACCATTGAAGAAGAATCAACAACTCTAGCATTGAAATATACATCATTACGGGTACACCATATTAGCCAACAGCCCAAAGAGACTTTGAGTAAAAGACTATTGGTGACCTCTGTGGAGGTACCTTTAAAGGCGAGAACGGTCATGAACCATTCAATGAAAGAGGTATGGTTGGATTGAAGTAAAGAGGGGGGGAGAAGGATACGACACCAAACTTTTGCAGAGAAAGGGCATTGAACACAATAGTGGAAAGTTGATTCTTTTGGAAATTGGCAGCGGGGGCACCTTAGGGATATGTTTGGCATTCATGAATTCAAATTTCCCGCACCAGTAATGCCTCTTAACAAGCTCTCTATAGGAAGATTTTTATTTAATTTGGTAGGGAGGATTTCCATATTGATTTCCAGACATTTGTATGAACTGAAGATGGGTGTGTAGTAGGGGTGGATACTAGCAAGGCATAACTGGACTTGACTGAGAAATGTCCCCTTTTATTCGACTTCCACACTCTATAATCAGTTTGTAAATGAGGCGAACTAGGAATTTCCTTAATAGTTGCCAACTCTGAGGGAGTTACAAAAGATGCAATCCTATCTAGGTGCAGGGAAGGGATGTGTGGATTGGGAGAACTAAGTCAGGCCAATGATAAAGATAGAATCCATGCATCATTCCAAATTTCCACAAAGGGCCCATTACCAATAACCCAAAGACAATGTTCCTACAATAAAGGTCTGCCTTTGAGGATGCTTTGTCAACCCCAAGATCCCGATAGATGAATAGGATTATTGAGAAAATGAGTTTTAGGATAGTCAATGACTTTCAATACCTAGGCACACAAAGAATATGGATGTTGACATAGTCGTCAACCTTGTTTTGCTAGAAGGGCCAAATTAGATGCTTTGAGGTTCGAGAAACTCATCCCCCAGTCATTTTTGGAGTCCTTAATTAGGCGCACCTAAGCTAGTGGATACGTCTTTCATCACTTTTCTGGCCCCACAAAAATGACCATTGTTTTTTTATCAATTTGGGAGCTTATGGAGAAAGGCAGGAGAAAAGATGATATAGCATAGACAGGCATTGAGGAGGTTTTTGTTTTGATAAGAATTTCCTTTCCTCCCTATGAGAAGTTGTTCCTTCCAACCCTACAATTTTTTATTCACCCTATCTGTGATGTAATGAAATAGCTCCTTTTTTTTACCAATAGTCGATGGTAAACCTAGGTATGTACCCGGACAAGATGAATTTGATATCTGTAAATGGTGGTCTATGTGTTGCTTCACCTCTAGAGGAGTCTGACGGTAAAAGAAAACATCTAACTTAACATAATTAATCTGCTGACCAGAGGCTTGTTGGAAAAAATCAATACATTGAAGAATATGGTTTACAACCAAAATGTTGGCTTTGAAAAATATGAGGCAATTATCTGCAAAGAAAAGATGTGATATTGGAGGACAGCTTCTACGAAGGGTAATTCCTTAGAGATTACCATTAAAGGTAACAGAATTTATCATTCCAGACAAACCTTCAAGAGTTAGGAGAAACAGGTATGGAGATAGGGGATCACCTTGCCTAAGGCCACAAGTCGGGCATAAAGGTTGATCTGAGGAACCATTGATGAGAATTTGAAAAACTAGAGAGGAAATGCATTGATAGATCCACGAACACCATTTTGGGGAAAAACCCATTGTTACCATAGTATTAATCAGAAAGGCCCATTCCACCATGTCATAAGCCTTGCTCATATCAAGCTTAAGGGTTATGTAGTGCTCCTTACTTTTATGAGTTCTCATGTGATGAAAAATTTCATGACTTAATATGATATTATCAAAGATAAGCCGGCCTTAAGGAAAGCACATTGATTTGGAGATATCAAATGTTTCATAATCACCTTCAATCGATTGGCAAGAGTTTTGTAATGATCTTGTATAGTACATTACAAAGGCTAATTGGACGAAACTGACTAGGCTCCATGGGTGACTTGACTTTAGAGATGAGAGCAATAAATGTATTTTTTAGACTTGTTAACTATTCCTTGCCCATCAAAAAATCTTGAACAAAATTCACCACATCATGACCCATGATATGTCAGTCCTTCTGATAAAATCCTACTTGAAAACCATCTAGACCCGGGACTTTTAGAGAGCCAAGATTCATAGCTTCTATGCTAATCTCCTTAACAAAGAATGGTTTTTCAAGAATCTAGATATCTTCAACTATTAACCAATGATGTATATGGTCCATAACAACATTAATAGCTTAGAGGGTGGGTTTTGTTGTAGTGAATAAGCTAGAAAAATAATTCCTCAATACCTCTTCAGTTTTAGCATCCGAGCACATCCAATTACCATTCTGATCTTTAAGATGATCAATTCAATTTTGATGACGCCAGATAATTGTTTATACATGAAAGAAATTTGTGTTCTTATCCCCATATTTTAACCAATCTAAGCAAGATTTATGGGCCCCACGGATTTCCTCATCCCTAAGAAAGGTGTCCAACTATTGGTTAAAGAAAGTTAAAGTAGGATTTTTCTTTGTAATGGAGGGATTCTGGAAAAGAGAAGTAATATAATATTTTAACCTCTTGATCTTCTAATGATTCTCATCTAGAGTATGTCAACTCCAAATCTTTAGAGGCTGGATAAGGTTTTTAAGCTTTTGAACCAAATTGCTAGAGGGGGAGTGCCACACCTCCTCAATAATCTGCTTACATTGGTCATAATTGGTCCCAAACCATTCAAAACGGAAAGGTTTTGAGGAGATGCTACCCAAAAGGGGGAAGAGTTGTAGTAAAATAGGATAATGGTCTGAACCAGAGAAAGGAAAGACCTGAAGAGAAGCACGAGGAAATTGAACTCTCTAGAGGCTATTAATTATTGCTTTGTTGATGCACTCTGAAATTCTATATGGGAATTGTTGTCTGTTGGTCCATGTGTGAGGAAGACCTATACTACCCATATCAAAGAGCCGACATTCATAAAGAACATGTAGATTATAAGAGATATCTTGAAGGCAGAGTGGTTGACCACCTTTTTCTCCATAGCAAACCACAGACAATTCCAGTCACCTAGCACAATGATAGGTCCACTGAGGGAATTGATAAGATTGACAAAATTAGGCCAGAAGTTGGTCCGAAGCATTCGGTTCAGTTCACCATATAACATAATACATGTTCCATGATAATGTGAATCAATCGTTGCCATAGAATAGACAATCCAGCGGTCAGTAATGGCAATTGTCCTCAAGTTTATATATTTCCTCCATAGTAGGATCAAACCACTGGAATTACCCAGTGCATCACTGCCAATTGCATTCTATTCACGTTGCATGTAGAGCTTATAGATTATTTGTTGTGCCAAAGCTTTTATTTTAGCTAGGAATATAATAGTTGGGTTTTGGGAGCATATAAGCTCTTTTATTAGCCGAACTATTGGGGAATTCCCACAACCTCAACAGTTCCAGCCCAAAGTGATCATGGCGAAGGGTGTGTTAGTAAAGCTACAGACACGCCCTTTAGGGCACACTAGGATTCAAGGTGATTTTCCAGAGCGGGGAGATTAAGGTCAGGGAGTCCATTTTGGTCTATGAAATTAAGTCTCATGGAATGTATTTCATTGTGGTTACCCCGTAGGGTCCTGGAGTTGGGCCCTATGTGACATCTATGATTTCGTCTCTTAGTACTGTTATGCTTTATGTTGCCTTACAGAGTACTATTTTTGATCAACTTAGACCAGTATGCTCTGTTCCTGTCATGACCAGTATGCTCTGCAGTTGCCGCTTTGACGAATCTTCTGCATCAAAAAATGTGACTGCAACCTGAAGTATGCTCTGTAGTTGCCGCTTTGTCAGATCTTCTACATCAGAAAAGAGAAGCAAAGGAGCAACAGAAAACTAAGCCTAACTTAGAAACCTAGGAGTTTACTAGCTCTACCTGGCTGCCGGCCTATAGTAGCAACAACAGAGACTCTAGTCATCTGATAAGGTATCCCTCTTATAGGGAAGACGTCAAGACAGAGAACCTCGTTTGTTGGATAACTCCCACAAGTACCGACTTAGGAACCTAAATTGTCTTATTCCTTGTTGGGTTATAAACGTCTCTTGCAGGC
>JAOXJP010258350.1:0-35803 GCA_025762735.1 Platanus orientalis | reverse complement strand
TAACAAATCAGTATAAATTTGAATTAGTTCATTACAAATCATCACCGCATGGCTACAAATGCCTATGGAAACTCAAATGAAATGATTACATTTCAGGTGACTGCCAAACAGGCTATAAAGGAATAATGAATAATAGAAAAATAAAAATTAGAAGTAATTAAATCAAATTCAACACATAAGCAGGTAATTTTCCTCTTACTTCAGATGACTATCAATAGTGTCTATCAATAACCATATCAATTATTAACATCAAGAAAGTAAAAATTGGAAGTAATTAAATCAAATTCAAGTCTATCAATAACCATATCAATTATTAGCTAAAATAGCAGCAATAACCTATGTGAGTTCTTTTATTTACTTTTTCCTACTGTTTCTTTCTGTGCATAAATGTGACACATCTACAAATTGTAATTGATCTTTGGAAGACTATTAAATAAATGTATCTTTTGGTCAAAAGTAAGGGATATAAATGGTTCAGGTCTAGGTTGGAACCCTGTCTGATACCTGAACCTCAAGAACTAAAAATAGAAAAGCACTAATGCTTGAACTTTCAAATAGTAGAAACAAAAGCGAAAGAAAAAAAAGAAAAAGGTGTTAATAAATATCTATTTTATCCTTTGTAAACTGGTATATTTGTTGGCCACCTGTTGCCAATACGACACAATTCCTAATCAAGTACGAAAGTGTGAACCTGAAAATTATTAATTGGACCAATATGTTGAACTCAGACCCTACAAATCAGGTTGGGTAGATAAGGTAATTGCTGTTGAAGACATAAGGGTGCTACTAATGTTAGGGTATAAACGACATGATGTATGCATAGCATAAGGGTATCTTCGGTATACCACACACACACACACACACATATATATATAATAAAATGTATGAGAATTAATTGGGACTCATACAATTACTCCTAATTCCTCTTCTCTCTAGTCTTCTTCTTCCAAACGCTTCTTCTCTCTTCTTTGTATCCATCAAGCTTATTAAAGGTTTTTAATCAAGTAAATTCATCTTGATATTAGAGCGGAATACAATCTGGAGATACAAACGAAAAAGGGAGCCAAAAACCTTGCTGGCGTCAATGTCCGTACGGCTAACATCAGCAAGCTGTACGGTCGTCAAAGGTGGCCGGTGGTGGGATCTAGGTCAGAACGACCTGAGTAGATTTATAGTGATTTTTTCAATTTTTTTGAAGCCTACAAATCTTCTTTTTTTTTTCGAAAAGGATTTTTAATGAACTAAAAAAAAACACAAAATGTTAGAACTGTTCAATTCAATCAGATCGAGGATTTTTGTTTTGATCAATCACAAGCACCTGGGTCATTTTTGCATGGAGAATCTTTTGGGAGTGGTCCCATGTTTTTTCCTTGAGATTTGAGTGTGAGGTGATGATTTCCGTCCCTCCTTAACGACACTTGACATGGTACTTCATTATGGATTTTTTTTTTTGAAAAAAAAAATTTTATGTGGTGAGTGCAACGACCCAAGTTGGACTCGATCAAGCTTGGTGAGGCCTTTGTGAATAGGCTTGTGATATATTGGACTTCCTTGGTTGCGGTTGAAGCGATTTAGAGACTCATATGTGTTGCCGGTCAATGAAATAGGGTTAATCTGATCAAGATAACCCTATACAAGGAGTGTGTACTACTTCGGTTCGGTTTTAGTGATTCCTATGTGTTGTCGTTCACATTAATGCAGAGAATCCGACATTGGTTGTGGTTTTTTGTAGGGCTGGTTGTGGAAGCTAGTCTTGTGATTGTTTTACCATCTAATCATGTCTAGAGTTTGACTCTAAATCTGAGAATAAGGGTGAGTCTACCGTAGTACCAAAGAATTCAAATAACATGTTGTCTTTGGGGATCCAGGGTGACAACCTAGGTGCGCAAATCACCACTGTGAAACTTGATGGGACCAACTATTTAGAGTGGTCCCAATCAGCGAGGATGTATATTGGTGGGCGAGGAAAGCTGGGCCATATTAACGTCCATGTGATCAAACTGTCTAATTCTAATCATCAGACTTACGATAAGTGGGAGTCTAAGAATCTGACAGTTATGTTTTAGTTGCTTAATTCAATGCAACCACACATTGCTCGAGGCTTCTTGTTCCTACAGACAACTAAGGAGATATGGAATGTTGTTGCCCAAACATACTCACAAATAAACAATTTTGTGAGAATCTACAAGTTGAATCAAAAGATTGTGCATCTTCACCAGGGGGAGAAGAACCATGGGAGTTACTTTGCAGTCTTGCGCAGTATTTGGGAGGAACTGGATCACTATGAAACATATAAATCGGCATGTCAGAAGGATGCAGTAGCTTATAAAGAAAAGATGGAGAAAACCAGGGAATAGTGATTTTGAACTGGTTCGGGTTAATATTCTAAGAAGAGACCGTCTCCCATCCTTGAAGTCTATGCATTTGCCTAAAATGAAGAGAGCAAGAAAAATGTGATGCATCAATACTCGTCTAGGATCCCTGAGATCTGCCTTAGTCTCTACACCAGTTTCTCATAAAGAGGGTAAGAGTGGTTTTAAAAAGCCTTTCCGACCAATTGCAAATGATAGGGAGAAGATACCATGGAGGTCTGGCCCCATTGATAAGGATAAGTTAAAATGCAGTCATTGTGGCAAGACAAGGCACCCAAAGGAAAATTGTTGGGATCTTGTAGGCTGCCCTGAAAATTTCAGCAGACCTGGACTTACGCGACCAAATTCAGTTACATCATTTGGGAGTGATATGGGTATGAGTTGTATTCCTCAAAAAACTAATAGTCCTAACACAGCAGACCTAGGTGAAAGTTCCCGACAGATGGTAACAGTTCCTAAATCAAAAATTGAAAATATGCGATGGTTTATGTCCCAGTTGAAGGGATCAATGGTTGCTACTCATCTCTCCACTTCTTCATTTGCCTCTGCTTAGCCAGATACAGATGCCTCTGCTCTCCATGCTTCTTCCTCCACACTTCCTTCTTGGATTATTGATTTTGGGGCCTCCGATCACATGACAAGTCTATCTTCATTGTTCTCGTCCTATTCTATTTGTTCTGATCATGACAAGATACTAGTAGCTGATGGAACATTATCTTTCATTTCTGGGAAAGGAAGTATTAATGTTTCACCTACTTTATCCCTATATTCAGTTCTTCATGCCCCAGAATTTGCAACCAATCTACTTTCCATTAGCCGTGTAACTCGTGACTTGAATTGTTCAGTTACCATTTTTCCTTCTCACTGTATTTTTCAAGATCTGGATTCGAAGCAGACGATTGGGAGTGGACGTGTAGCCGATGGCCTCTATCTCCTTGATGCAGAAATGGATTTTCCCTCATTTGTCATATGTCACTCTAGTAGACAGTAAACAGTAGTTGTAGCAATAATATGAGTAATAAAGACCGGTTAATGCAATGGCATAATCGACTAGGTCATTTGTCTGTCTTCTATAAAACTTTTGTTTTCAAGTTTGTTTTTGTCTGGTAATGGGTCTGAATTCAATTGTGAAGTCTATCAGTTGTCCAAGCATGTCCGAAACAATTATCCTCTTAGTAATAATAAATGCTTCATTCTATTTGCATTGGTTCATTATGATGTATGAGCACCTTCCCCCACTACTTCGCACTTTGGTTTCCATTATTTTGTTACATTTGTAGCCGAATCACTCATGGTGCACATGAGTATATTTGATGAAAGAAAAAGGGAGGTTGCCTCTATGTTCCAAAACTTTCACAAATGGTTCAAACTCAATTTGATACATCCATCAAAATCTTTACATTCTAATAATGGGAGGAGTACATTTCTTCTCAATTGCAAAGATATTTGGCAAATTGGGGTATTGAACATCAGACCACTTGTGTAGGCACTCCACAACAAAACGGAGTGGCTGAATGCAAGAATAGGCACTTATTCGAAGTTACCCAAGCTCTTCTTTTTGGCATGCATGTTCTCAAAACCATTTGGTCCAACGCTTCTTTTTGACTGTTTCCTACCTTGTAAATCGTATGCCTTCCTAGGTCCTCAATTTCAAGTCCCCTATTATTGTTTTACACTCAGAGAGTCCCCTCTTCATTGTCCCTCCCAAAGTCTTTGGGTATGTTACGTTCATATACAAAAGGATGATAGATTTAAACTTGATCCTTGGGCTGAAAAATGATTTTTTATGGGATATCTCTTCACTCAAAAGGGCTACAAGTGTTACAACCCAAAGTCAGGAAAACGATTTGCTTCGAAGGACGTCACTTTTTTTTAGACTGTACCATTCTTTTCTTCTTCTAAGACCCCTCTTCGGGGGGAGAGCTTACATGAAGAGAGGTCTCCATGTCTGCCTTCCTTGCTGCCATTCCCTACTCCAGTTCATCCATCTGTTTTTGACTCTTCATCATTATCAAATAATAGGAAGGATCTACTAGTGTATACAAGGAGGAAGAAAAACATAACAAGTGATCCATCTCTAATTGCTTCTTTGGATCTAGGTACTACTTCGGTACATCCAGAAACTAACGATGATCTTCCTATTGTTCTTCGCAAGGGAAAGATCTTGTACTAATCATCTCATTTCTAACTTTGTGTCATACAAATCTTTGAATTCTTCATATCTTATCTTTGTTAATTCCATATCTTCCATTCATATTCCTTTCAATCTAAAAGAGGCTATTGTTCAAAGTCAGTGGAGAGATGCTATGTGTGAAAAGATGAAAGCCCTAGAAAAAAATGGGAAATGGGAAATGGGAACTTGTGGACCTTCCATTAGAAAAACAACCTGTGGGATGCAAGTGGGTCTACACTATTAAGTACAAGGCGAATGAATCAACTAACAGATACAAATCAAGGTTGGTTGCTAAAGGGTACACCCAGACTTAAGGAATTGACTACCAAATGACCTTTGCACCTGTGGCTAAAATGAACTCAATTCGAGTATTGTTGTCTATTGCGGCTAATAAAGGATGGCCACTCTGGTAGTTGGATGTGAAGAATGTGTTTCTTCATGGTGATCTACATGAAGAAGTATATATGGTGCTCCCTCTAGAATTTAAACTCCCAGGAAGTGAGGGTAAAGTATGCAAATTGAAGAAGGACTCGTATGGGCTCAAGCAATCACCAAGAGCTTGGTTTAAAAGGTTCAATGGAAGCTTGAAAAGGTTTGGCTACAAACAATCACAAACTGATCATACCTTGTTCATCAAACAGACACTAAAGGGAACAACTACAGTTATTACATATGTACTATGTAGACGATATTGTGATTACTAGGGATGAATTAGAAGAAGAAAGAAGGCCGAAATCTCATCTTAGCAGTGAATTTGAGGTAAAGGACTTGGGGGCATTGCGATACTTGGGAATTAAGGTTGCTCGGTCAAAAAGGGGAATCTTCATCTCTCAGAGAAAGTATATTTTAGATATGCTGACAGAGATAGGGTTTATAGGAGCCAAACATATGGAAACCCTATTGAAGTCAATCATGGGTTGAATGATTTAGATAGAAGACCGTTAATTGACACTAGTCAATATCAAAGACCGGTTGGGAAACTCATTTACCTTGCACTTACTAGGTCTGATATAGCGTTTGTAGTTGGGGTGGTTAGCCAGTTTATGCATGCTCCAAGAACACCCCATTTAGAGGCTACATGCTGAATCCTAAGGTATTTGAAGTCTGCTTCAAGTAGAGGCTTGTCGTTTTCCAATAATTGTCATATGAGAGTTGCAGTATATTCTGATGCCGATTGGGCAGGATCGATAATGGATCGAAGGTCTACCTCAGTTTATTGTTCATTTGTAGGAGGAAATCTTGTGACATGGCAATGTAAGAAACAGTCAGTTATTGCAAGATCTAGTGTTGAAGCAAAATATCGATCCATGGCACATGGTGTTTGTGAAGCCCTTTGGTTGAGGACTTTACTACAAGAGATGGGATTTGAGGTACATGTTCCTATGAGTCTAAATTGTGATAATAAAGCAGCAATCAATATATCACACAATCCTGTACAGGATGATCAGACAAAGCACATAGAGGTGGATAAACACTTCATACGAGAGAAGTTGTGTTATGTGGACTGATTTGTACTCCATTTGTTGTTACTGATCAATAACTAGTTGATGTGTTGACCAAGGAAGTCACTAAGATTTGACTTCCTGACATTATTAGCAAGTTGGGCATGCTTGATATTTATGTTCCAACTTAAGGGGGAGTATTGAAGATATAAGGATGCTACTAATGTAAGGGTATAAATGAGATGATGTATGCATAGCATAAATCATCTTTGGTGTACCACACACACACACACATATATATATATATAATAAAACGTATGAGACAATTAATTAGGTCTCATACAATTACTCCCAATTCCTCCTCTCTGGTCTTCTTCTTCCTAACTCTTCTTCTCCCTTCTTTGTATCCATCAAGCTTATTGAAGGTTTTTAATCAAGTATTTCATCTATTGGGTACCAATTGACACCCCTACTTGTGAAGAAAAAGATAAGTTTACTGTAATCATCCAGAAAAAAACAGAACAAAACAAAAAAAGAAGCTAAGTTTACAACAGTCCACCAATCTTTATCCAATGTCTGTATCAACACAGATGAGATTTCAACCAGATACTGCTAGATGCATGAGATCAATACAAAAGAGTGTCTACGGTGAAAGATCTTAATTTAAAATATGTGGACAGAGCAGTAATTTACATTATTATTATTTCATAGATGCTAATGATTCTGAAAAAACTCATCCCAATAGTTTTCACTTCCATTTTACAGAATTAGCTTTTTACCAGTTGAATCAGACAAGAAAAGCCTACCTCAAATATCACAGAGAAAATTATAAGATGCCTCACCATCCTCTGCCAACTTTGAGATCTCTTCTTCATTCGCACGAGAACAGAAGCTTCTTCCTTGGAAATGTCTTGCAATCTCTTCTCAAAATCATCACCACGTATCCTAAACAGTCCATTCCAAATTCGAGAAATTATTCCTCTTCGTTGCTTCACTACATTTTCATTCTTTTTCTTCTTGTCAGTAGACATTGCAGGTTTTTCCTCAACAGCTTGGCCCTGATTAGCATCCTCAGCCATTTCCTAACAGTTAAATAACAATTCAGCCTCCAGGAAGGATACAAAAACAAAAACAGAGAGAGAGAGAACAATTATATTACTAATAATAACAATAGTTTCATTAATGGTGAAGGATACAAAACTACGCTCAAAGAACAGATTGAATTGCCAAAGTTTCATGAGTGCAGTAAAACCTATCATGGAATTATCTATGAGGGATCAACAAAACTCATTGCAATCAAGAGGAAACTTCCTCCTAGTTCTTCGGTAATTAATCAGGTTTGCAACTAAAGGAGAAATCATATCAAATCTAGAGCAACACACACAATGGGGCGAGAGAGAGAGAGAGATAGAGAGAGATCAAATTCAAAAGAAAAAAAAGACCACAATGAATGTCCATTCAAGCATAAATTAAGATACCAAAGAACCACAACTACACTGCAAATTCATGTAGAAAAAAATAAATCCAGACTGCAAAAGCATAAATCTAACAGTTATGAAAATCAAAACATAGAATGAAACTGGGGGGAAGAGATAAGAACAAATGGAATAATGAGAGAGACGAGATCAGAGATGAGAGGCTGGCCTTGCTGTCTGTGATTAGAAGGCATCTGGATGAAGCAAGCAAGAATAAATGAAAGGGAGAGAGAGAAAGCGAAAAAACGAACAACTCTCCTGTTTCAACTCCACAATTTTAAATTCATGAGGCCTCTCTCGCTTTAGGGGCTACTTTTGATTTTCTCACAGTTAGATTTGTGACTAACTATTATCAACAATAAAAAATAAAAGAAATCCAAGGTGCGAAGTTGACACAGACCATAAAAGGTAAGGATGCAACTTGGGCCCAATCACATCGTGTAAAAAAGCCAACCCGGGCCAAATCCTATGAGCTAAACCTTATACCCTAACCTTATCAAGTAGAAATCTAGGGTTGTATGGTAGCTAGGGTTCTTAGAAGAAAAGAAGAAGAATGAGTATTAGGTAATGTATCCATATGGAGAGAGTTAGAGATATTCTCACACATACTTTTTCTCATATATCATCCAACATAGTAAAGAATACATGTATGGATATTTATAAGTATACCCTGAAACTATAAAAGACATTGTTACATGTATGATCCCATATACCCATACACTATAACCCTCCCCCTCAAGCTTGCCAACAAGTTTACTGTTAGTATTCTGGTTATGAAAACTCAACAATGATGGAATAATTGAAATTCAATTTCCAAGTTGGTGGCAGATGAAGATCAGTTGCGCACCACAAATCAGTCGCACGATTTGGTTTAGTCGCGGATGACACTATCAGTCATAGGTATAGTTCAATCGCCCACAACAGTCGCGACTAAGTTCTAACAATCGCGTGCCTTGTCTAGTTGCGCAGTCAATCTTTAGCCTTCAAGTTTCAGATTTTTTCTCGTCTTTTCAATTTTAGAGTTTAAGTTAACTGATTTAACCGAGCATAAACGGTGTCATTGTCACGTTTCTTGAAGATTGATGTCTCCCAATAACATGCAAGGAATAGCGACCAAGCTAACTCCGAGATAAAATCTAACTCAGGTAGAACCCTCGTCTCTCTACGGATTTGCACTCTTTGGTAGAGACGAATGAAACCTCACTCCTCACTGTTGTTCTTAAAGCCCAGGGTTTGATTTTACAAAAAAATCCGACAGCATAGTAGTGTTGTAAAATGGTCTTCTCAAATCGAATCACTCAAAGATCAACGTGAGTTCCCACAAGGAGAAAACCGGATCTCATGAGAATATTACTTTTGTTTAAATCAAACAACCTACCTCGATACAAAGTGCAATTACAACAAGAGTCTTGAATCAAGAACTCAAGGTATTACTTCTCAAAAGAAGACAACCGAGTTCAAGATCCACATGCACAAAGAAGAGAGAAAGACAAAGATCAAGAAGATGAAGATAACGGGATAGTATTGCGTTCCTTCTTCTTCTTCAGAGAAGACTCTCTGGAATACACAACAGCTTCTTTCTTCTTCCTCTTTCTTTTCTCTTGAGAAAACCCTAATGCAACCACCAAATTACACGTCCAAAACTCCTCTAAATTCTCTTCAAAAAAAAATCTTTTATTTTTTTTTGTTTTGCACATATTTATAGAGATAGGGAAAGCCTGCACTTCTTTTTTTTTATTACTTCTTTATTTTGATACCTATGCCCCATCATTTATAAAACCCCTCACATGATTGTGCTTCAGGCATATGATCATGTCTTTCCCATTGTAATTCTCACTTTCTAATTTAAATATAATAGCTTGATTATCATAGTAAATGGTTATTATCGACACAGACTTATCCCATATTAGTACGTCTATCAATACATTCATCAACCATTCTACTTCCTCCCTTGTCAATGATAGGCTACAAACTCTGACTCCATTGAGGAATGGATTAAGCACGTTTGTCTTTTGATTTCCAAGAGATAACTCATCTTGCCAATGTGTAAATCCAAATAGTCACTGATTTGGACTCATCCAAATCCGAACTCTAGGTAGCATCAATGTATCCCTTAACCACTGCGGGATACTTGGCATAACATAGGTTATAGTTCATGGTTTCTTTTAGATACTTCAGAACTGAATTCAATGCACTCCAGTGCATACTACCTAGATTACTCATGTATCTACTCAACATCCCTACTATAAAGGCAATATCTGGCCTAGTGCAGTACATGGAATACATTTAAGCAGCTAAAAACTTGTGAGTACTTATATTGCGATACATGGTCTCCTTTGTTCTTCAACAACCTAAGGTTGGGATTCACAGGTGTGGGTGTCGGATCACATTCGAACATATCGAATCTTCTAAGAATCTTCTCAATATAGTTGGATTGTAAAATTATGATGATCCTATCATCATCTCGAATGATCTCGACTCCCAGGATAACTTTTGTAACCCCTAGGTCCTTTATGTCGAATACCGATAAAAGAAACATTTTTGTGTCATCGACACAACATAAATTAGTTCTAATGTTGAGTATGTCATCAACATACAAGTTGATTATCACACAAGATTCTCCATTGGTCTTTGAATAGACACACATGTCTCTGTTGTTGGATTTGAATCCATTACCAATGAGTTTTTCGGATTTTGTCATGCCATTGCTTGGGAGTTTGCTTTAATCCATATAAGGATCTTATCAGCTTGCATACTTTCTTTTATTGTCCTAACATGACATATCCTTCTAATTGATCCATGTAAATCTCTTTTTCTAGTTAGCCATTCAAGAAGACTATTTTTACATCATCTGATGTATAATTAGATTCTTGATTACAGTCATAACCATCAATAACTTGATAGTTAAGATTCTTGCTACTAGAGCATAGATATCGAAGTAATCAAAATCTTTCTTCTCCTTGAACCCTTTAGCCACCAGTCAAGTCTTGTATTTCTCAACTGTTCCGTTAGGTTTCATCTTCCTTTTAAATATCCATTTGCACCTAATTAGTTTGCACCCTTGAGGAAGATCCACCAATATCCAAGTGTTGTTGGACATTATAGAGTGCATTTCATCATCTATAGCATCTTTTCAGAACATCACATCATGTGAGTGGATTTCCTTCTACCATGCAAACTACGAAGTCAAGACCCAAATCCTTATGCTTTCTCTTTCTCTTGCTCTTTCGAGGTGTGGGTTGTACATTCTTAATGGGTTTATCCCTTTTCCTTAAGATAGGTTCATTCACCCCCACTATTTCCACATTATTCTTAAGTGAAAATGTTTCCTCGAAGAATTCAGCATTGATGGATTCTAAAATGATGTGTGGAACAGGAGTTTTCAAATTCAAAAATCTGTATGCTTTACTTGTCATTGAATAACCAATAAATGCATAGTCAGTTCCTCTTGGACCTACCTTAGAGGTGTGTTCATGTGGCAACTTTACTTGAGCAAGACAACCCCAGGTTCTGAAGTAACTTATGTTAGACTTCCTTCATTTCCATACTTGATATGGAGTAACGTCCAGTTTCTTCTGAGAAACTCAATTCAGTATATAACAAGCATCCATCAAGGCTTCACCCTATAGATTTGGGCATGCTCCAAAATTTATCAGCATCACATTGACCATTTTAGTCAGAGTACGATTCTTTCTTTCAACAACTCCATTTTGTTATAGTGTGTACGGTGCTAAAGTCTCTCTGTGGATTCTACAGTCTTCACAAAACTTGATGAATATGAATTCTCCTCCTTTGTTTAACCTCAAAACCTTGATCTTCAAATCAAGAAGATTCTCAACTTCAGCTTTGTAAGTCTTGAAATTTTCAAACACTTCATCCTTATAGTCCTTAGAAGAAACACATAAGTGTATTTAGACACATCATCGATGAACGTTATGAAATCTCTTTTTCTTCCTCTAGATAATGTGTCAGTCATTTCACAAATGTTATTGTGTACAAAACCTAGCACATTTGATGATCTTTGTTCACTCATGAATGAGCTGAGTGTGACCTTGAATTTACTGCATGTGATGCACTAATCACCTATTTCATTACCTAGATTGGTAATTAATCCCAGATTTGTCATCTGCTTGATTTTGTTATAATGAACACGTTCTAATCTATCATGCCAAAGATCACAAGACTCAATCAAATAAGCAGAAGTAAAAGGCATTTCATTAATAATGTTAAATTTGAACATTCCAGATGTGTCAAATCTTTTGCCAACAAACATATTACACTTAGAGATTACAACTCTATCAAACTCAAACACCATCTTGAATCCATGCTTGCTCAAAAGTGATCCAGACACCAAATTTTTCTTGATGTCAAGGACATGCAAGACTTCTCTGAGGGTAACAATCTTCCCAGAGGTAAACCGCAATTCCACTGTGTTTGTCTCAATTACCTTGGAGGATGAGTTTCCCATGAACATATTCATGCCATCTCCCACTAGTTCGTAGGAAATAAACAAATCTTTGTTTTCATAGATGTGCAAAGTGGCACCAGTGTCAAGTGTCAATCCACCAGTCAACTTCCTCTCCCCCTACATTCGTTTCACTGATTACAGTTGTTATATCATCGTCATGGACCATTCTCTAGTTCTTGTTCTTCTTATTGTAGTTATCATCATCATCATTTTTCTTATTGTGACACACTCTAGCCACATGCCCTGGCTTTCCACATCTATAGCAATAAAATTTGTTGTTTGGCTTCTCAACAAGTTTCTTCTTGCCTTTAGTAGGCTTCTTGAATTCTTTTTTGTAAGATGTGAAACGACCCTTAGGTTTGGCTTCTACCACATGTGTCTTCTCAGTTGGTTCTAACTTCTAGTCTTTGTTTCTAGCTAGTTCTTCGACTCACAGATGATGCATCAGGGTGTTAAGTTCCATGCCATCTCTTTTGTGCATCAGTTTCGTCTTGTAGTCTTACCAAGACGGAGGTAGTTTAGAAATCAGCATGTTAACATGGAAGATCTAAATTCATCCCTACAGCAGTGATTGCATCAACAATCTTCTGGAACTCCTTAGCCTATTCCAGGACAGGCTAATTATCCACCATCTTGAACACTCCATCATTATAAACATGGAACTTCTTGCTACCCACAGCTTCTCCTCTGTAGATAGTAGTCACAGGCTCACAGCTTCCCATAAATCCTAAGCATTTTTATTCTTCTTCGCAAATTGGTTGAAGAGACTATCAGAAATAACTCAAGAATGAACTGGCAACACTTATAATCAACGGCCTCCAATCTGTGTTGCCTTTAAGGGTAGCATCAATTTCTTCTTCCGTTGCCCCATGCTCAGAAAGGATAATTGAAGGTTTATCTATCAACATGTAGTAGACATCGTGGTGTCTCAAAGTGTATTCTATCTCTTTCTTCCCATCCCTCGAAATTCTCTCCACTGAATTTGATTGATTCGAAATGGAAAATCCAGGTTAGCCCATGGGAGTAGACATATCATTAAATTGTTAGTTTTCTGGTTATGGGAACTTAACAGTGATGAAATAATTAAAATTCAATTTCCAAATTGGTGGCGGATGAGGATCATTCGTGCACCACAAATCAGTCACACAATCTGGTTCAATTCGCTGCTAGGTTCTGACAGTCATGCACTCTCAGTTGCACAATCAATCTTCAGACTTCAAGTTTAAGATTTTTTCTTGCCTTTTCAATTTTATAGCTCAAGTTAACCAATTCATCCGAGCATAGAAGGTATCGTAATCACGTTTCTTAAAGATAGTCGAGGCCTCCCAATAACATGCAAGGGATAGCAGCTAAGCCAACTCCGAGATAAAATCTAGCTCAGGTAGAACCCTTGTCTCTTTATGGATTTGCACTCTCTGACAAAGAGAAATGAAACCTCATTGTTCTTCAAGCCCAAAAGTCTAGAGTTTGATTTTACAAAAAATCCGGCAACATAACGGCGTTATAAAATGGTTTTCTCAAATCAAATCACTCAGAGATCAATGTGAGTTCCCACAAGAAAAAAACCGAATCTCATGAGAATATTACTCTTGTTTAAATCAAGCGATCTCCCTTGATAAGGAGTGCGATTACAACAAAAGTCTTAAATCAAGAACTCAAAGTATTACTACTCAAAAGAAGACAACCAAGTTCAAGATCCGTATGCATAGAGGAGAGAAAAACAGAGATCAAGAAGACGTGAGACAGTATTTTGTTCCTTCTTCTTAAGAAAAGACTATTGAATACACAACAGCCTCTTTCTTCTTCCTCTTTCTTTTCTCTTGAGAAAACCTTAATGTGGCCACCAAGTTACATGTCCAAAACTCCTCTAAATTCTCTTCACAACAATTCTTTATTTTTTTGTCTTGCATGTATTTATAGAGATAGGGTTTTGAATGGCAACCCTAATTAAGGGGAGAGTGGAAATACAGCAACCCTAGCCCATTCCCACACGTCTCCTCTAAAGGAGAAAATTGGGAGTGGCTAGGTCGCCACTTCCCTTTTCCAACAGGATTCTTTCCCTTTTAAAATATATTTCAATATTTACTAAAACAAGGACTGCATATGCCTTTTGTGAATACAGCGGCCAATCGATCTTCAATGTTCACAAAGGGAATACATATTTGCCCAATTTGTAACTTTTCCTTGATGAAATGTCTGTCCACCTCAATGTGCTTGGTCCTATCATGTTGGATAGGGTTGTGAGAAATACTAATGGTGGATTTATTACCAAAATACAACCGCATAGAACCTTGATAACTGAATCCCAACTCTCTCATGAAGCCACGGATTCATAAGATCTCACAGATCTCGTGAACCATAGCTCTAAACTCAGCTTCAACACTTGATCATGCTACAACGGGATGCTTCTTGCTTTGCCAAGTAACCAAGCTACCACCAATAAAGGTGCAATAACCTAAAGTGGACCTTCTATCATCCACAGAACCAACCATCTGTAAAGGCTTTAACTCTCAGATCTTATGTCAATATAGGAGCCCTTGACCTAGACTCTTCTTCAAATATCGCAGAATACAGTATGTTGCCTCAAGACGCAACGTCATTAGAGCATGCATGAATTGATTAACAACCCTAACTGCATAAGAAATGTCTAGTCTAATTAAGGTCAAGTAAATAAGCTAATACCAACCAATATCAATAATTTGGTGGCCTTCATCTGCTTGCAAGCAGTAATTAGACTCAAAGAGAATCTCACAATGTTTATACCCTAACATCCTACAGTTTTGTAGGAGATTTGGCACATACTTGTGCTAAGATAAGAAGATACCATCCTTGGATCTAGCAACCTCAATCCCAAAAAAGTATTAGAGAATCCCCAAATCCTAAATCTTAAAACTCTTTACCCATAAAATATTTCATAGTGTTGATCCCACATTGATCATCACCTGTAACAACATTATCATCTACATAGACAATGAGAGCTGTCCCTTTCACTTTCTGAATCTTTACAAAGAAATGTGATCTGTTTGACACTGCTATTCGAAATATGTGTCCTAGCGCCATTCACATAAAATATAAACGTGTTTGATTGTTTATTTAAATAACAAGAAACCTTTTATTCCATTTTCGCATATGTTTGTTTCTTAGTATGTATAATTGTTTGATCTCATGAAATGAGATAGGTGGGCCTCAGGTAACAAAGGAGGATGTCAGACACATTAGAATGTGTGGAGAGATTTGATAATCCAATTCTTGACTTTTTATAGACCTGAAACTTATAGCTATGGGTGATGCTAAACACATCACTTATAGGGCTGCGACATGTAAAGTTATCATACGATGGAGTGATGTAATCTCAGTCATTGGAGTGAGTGAGACTCTAAGCTTGTATGTGGATACATATATGAATGCATTAAAGGGATCCATTATGAATACACAAGGTAAAACATCACTGTCAGGATAAGTGTTGTTCATATTTACAGACTCATCCTTATACCTGAGGGATTTGTACTTCTATAAGTTGTCACGTTCGTTATTTTAAGCTACTAATCAATTATTCCTAATTAGAGGCTAGATCATAGGTAGTTTGAATAGCCTACATTATACTTGAGAGGATGCAAGTGCTCAACAAGGAATCCACTACCCTTAAGTGAGAGAATATTTAGTTTAGGATATATGTGTTTTGATTGGAAAAGAAAATCTAGTACTAGTGGTTTTGATAAAGGGTTTGTCAAATAATTTCAAAATTAATTTATTAGGTAAATATATTTATTTTGAAGAAAAAAAATATCAAATAAATGTTTTAGAAGTCCAATCAATTCATTAAGTTCTTAATGATCATGTTTTAATGACCAAAGGGGTTAGACGCAGAGAGCTCTAGAACAAGTGTAGATACTTTGGGAGAAATGCAGAGAGCTCTAGAGCAAGTGTGGATCCTTTGGAGACTAAGTCAGATCGTCATCTTATGTCCGGTTTAGCCATTGATATATTCTTCTTTAACTTCCTTGATTTAAATCCTAGTATTTCATATGGTGATCATGGAAGAATGTTTATATGGATTTTTTTACCAAATTTAATCAAAATTAAAGTTTTTTCAAAGAATCGAAACAACAATTGCTTATATCCATTCTTGAGTATGGCACCATAAAACCTTTCAAACCATATTCTTAGAGACTGCTTGAGGCCATAGAGAGTTTTCTTAAGAGGACACACATTTCCTTTGCCAATAGAATAGTCGAAACCAAGAGGTAAACTCATAATACACTTCCTCATCAAGATCTCCAGGTAGAAAGACATTTTTTACATCTAGTTGTAGCAATGATCATCATTGATTGGCAACAACGAAGATCAATATACAAATGGAATTCATCTTTACTATGGGAAGCAAAAGTATCATAATAACCGACCTCATATGTCTGTATATAGCCCTTGGCCACCAATCTGGCCTTCTACCACTATATCATGCCATGAGATTGTAATTTCATAGAGAACCCATATGCAACCTACAAGCTCCTTCCCTCATGGGATATATATAACATCCCAAGTTTTTCTTTTCTCTAAGGCTTTCATTTCCTCTTCCATTGCTCTTCTCCACTAAGATTGAGATAAAGCTTGGGATACACTGCATGAAATAGAAATAGAGGACAAAGAGATGAAGAAGGCCTTAAACTCAGGAGACAAGGAATCATAACAAACATGGTTAGCAATAAGATGTTGAGTACAAGAACGAGTACCCTTCCTAACAATAATAAAAATATGGAAATCATCAACAAAGTGACCAATTGGAGAGGCAGATGAGATTCAAGGATAAGGGCAACTCTTTTCTTACACTGAGCAAACACAAGTGAAATCTTGCACTCAAGCCTTCTTTTGGCCTTTGAGTGGTTGCCACTGATGTTTTCTCTTTGTGTCAGCTACTTGTTCCATCTCCCCTTGGGTACGATATCCATCAACATCAAAAACATAGGAACGAATAGGAAGAGAAATAGCCAACCCATCTTCTCATTCATATCTACTCTCCTCCTAAAGAAGAGGTTGGTTAGAAGAAAAGAAATAGACAATCTCATAAAAGGTAACATCCATGGAAAAAATGTTCTATTGAGTAGAGGGATGGTAACACTTGTATCCCTTCTGATTCGGAGCATATCCAAGGAATATACACTTAAAAGCCTTGGGGTCCAACTTGAAGCAATCAGACCTAGAAACATGAACATAGAAAATGCAACCAAACACTTTAGAAAGAAGAGAATACCCAAAATTTGAATACGAGAAGAGCTCAATGGGGCATTTGAAATCTAAAATGCGTGACAGCATACGGTTCATCAACTAAGCAACAATCTGAAACACACCAGTGCAAAAAACTTAGAGAACATGCATATGGAAGAACAGAGCATGAGTAATCTCAAGAAGATGTCGGCTTTTTCTCTCAACGACTCCATGTTGCTCAGGAGTCCCAAGAAAAGTGGTTTTGATGAAAGATGTCATGTTGAGAGAGGTAAGAGGAAAAGGCATGAGACATATATTCCCCACCATTATCCAAACGAAGAACCTTGAGTTTAGTATCAAACGGAGTTTCAACCAATTTGAGAAACAAAAGGCCAAGAAAACCTCATTCTTGGATTTTAAAAAATAAATCCAAATAGCGCAAGAGTAATTACCAATAAATGTCACAAAATAACGGTAGTCAAACGAAAAAGTGACTAGGGCAGGTCTCCACACATCAAAATGAACAAGGGTAAATGGGGTAGTACTGCTACTAGTACTAGAAGAATAAGAAGATCGACAAAAGTTGGCCAATTCATAGGTTTCATAATAGAAAGTAGGAACAAATGAACATATTCTCGAAAACCAATCATCTTCCCTGTCTTTAAGTCCTAGAAAACACAATACAAAGGAAAAAAAGTACCACTACAATTCAAAGTTTTGCTAATATGACTAACAGAAACAAAGTTCAACTTAAAATTGGGAAGATATAAGAAGAATGCAACCAGTACCAACTATAGAAGATAAGGTACCATAGGCCATACGTACCTCGTCTCTGCTAGAACTAACACAATAAGAAGAAAAAAGGCTAAACATACCGATCATATAAGGAGATTCCCTTAAGTCAATGATCTTGGGATGACAAGGCAGGGAGTTGAGAAGAAATTGAAGTACTGAAAAATGAGGGGATTCCATCATGTTGAAACTGTGCCAAAAGTCTCCGTAAAGATACAATTTCTTCATAGAGAATCCTTGATGACTGGAGGTAGACAAGCTTGCTATAAGCTCAAGAGCATGATCACTTAGAACCACATCTAGAAACACCAATAATCACAAACAATACTATCAACACCTTCAATTTTAAGGGTTTAATGAAAGCCCAAAAACGTTTAAGAAGAATGCCAGAAGACAAAGGGGCAAATCCAGACGGTACTGGTAAAACCCTGAAAACTGTAAACATAAGAAAGGAACTCAAGAGAATACAACTGAACTCTTAGGCGATCAAGACACTCCCCTGTCTACCTACAACAACGAGCAAACTGGCCTTTTATAGACACAACCAAGGCCGGACGTCAAACCAAAATGAAAACTAACTTATTACACATAGGCTGCCACATGTGAAAACTACTCAACAGAGATCAGCTGAAAACCATGTGAAGTCATATGGCCTTCACGTGAAGAGGATGACGTGTCTCCTTTAATCACTGTCAAAGTCAGCGGGGTCATCCCAATATCCGACAAAGGGGGATGACTCAGCTGAACTTTCTCCAAGGTATCCAATACGATCAAAGAACGCCAAGAGACTATCAAACAAGCATTCTGAGATGGGATGCTGTGGGTCCGCAAAAGGATCTGCTGCAATCATGACGGCAATCTCTGCATAGTTCCTCTGATTAACGTTGCACATACGATCTTTGAATAAGACCCAATCAGCCGGACGGAAACTATATTCTTCAGCGAGATTGTATGAATACCAGTACGGTATTTCAGTACGCGGATCATGAGTATAATATACCATTTGTTCTTCATTATCCCTGATGATATCTGTGGGATTTTTTAAGGTGATGATGGCATATTTCTGATGGTGAACATGAAGCATTTGCTGCCAAGTGGCAATGGGATGGAACCATTTAAGGAACTTCATCAATACTACCTGATTAATGGTAAGGGCAGGGTTTATTTGACACTGGTTTAGGTAGGCATACAGGTGAGGGACATCAAAGATAAAAGCAACTGTATAGGCTTTAAAAAGATAGCACAAGGTTTCAGAAGGAACATGGTAGTAGTTGCGAATGCAGTGAGGTATAAGAAATGGGTAATCTGGATGAAGGAGATGCTTGAAAATCCTTCCATGGTTGAAAATAGAAAATTCCAAATATTTTTGAAAATTATTTTGACTTCTTTTTTGTTGAAGGAATTCAAGAACTGTGGTTCTAACTTCAAAAGGGGGGTCATGGATAGGTTCAAGAGGGTATACCAGGGGAATAGGCATCATGGACTGAAGAGGTTTACGAGAAAAGTAGTCAGCTAGAACATTATGAGTTCATTTGATGTTTTTGACCTGAAAGCCCATATGGAAAACCACTGTGCCCATCGGAGGGCCTAAGGATGGGGTAGTAGCTTTTTTTGGAAGTGTAGCATTTTAGGAAATGCACTCATATCCATTTCTATAGTGAAGTGGTGGCCAATTAAATGAAATTGAAATTTTTCAATGGCTCGTTTCACTGCAAGGATTTCTTTGAATGTGGAGTGATAACCTTGCTCTGCTTCTGTGAAAGATCCGCTTTTGTATCCACAGGGTTTTCTTACACCTTGGAGTTCTTCGAAGAAAACAGCTCCCCATTGCTTATGACTAGCATTTGTTTGTAGTATGCGATGACCATCTCCAGGTATCTTCATAGGAGGGAGACTTGCTGAAAGCTGCTTCAGTTTACTAACTGCTGCAGTATGATTCTGATTCCATGGCGGAGGATTCTTCTTGAGAAGCTGTGATAGAGGGCCACGATATTTAACAATGTTGGGAATAAAGTCAGTCATATAGTTCACGAGTCCTAGGAACTGTTGGATTTGTTTGACAGATGTCAGCTTATCAGGGAACTCGTTGAGGGCCTTGGAGATGTGAGGTTGCAGTGTATATTGGCCATTGATGATATGCATGCCTATAAAATCAACTTCTGTTACTGCAATAAGCATCTTTTTCTTTGACAACATGATGCCATAGCTGTGGAGGATATCCTTGAACTCTTTGAGAAAACTAAGATGAGCCTGTTGAAGTTCTTAAACTGCTAAGGCATAATGGGTCAGGTTCATGCCCCGATGACTAGCCTTAGTCGGGTTAATGTCTTCATTAAGTTTAAAAGGAAGACAAACAAAGAACTGGGGATTCTGCCAAAGTGAGTCTGGATGTTTAGTGAGGAATTCACTATGGGAATCGGCACAATGGTAAGTTAAAAGATCAGATGTGATTTGGAAAAATGGATCCAGGTTAATGTGGTGAATATACAGGTTTGGGACTGAGGACCATGGAAGACAGAAACCTTTGTATCTTAAACCTTCTGCGGTTCATCTCAAATGTGGAATGGTGTGTAGAATGTCAAAACCAATGATCAAATCTTTTCCTGACAGAGATGATCCAAAAACTCGGTGTTGAATGGTTAGGGTTGGAAAGAGTTGGATTAGAATGGGTTTGCTAATACGGTCAATTTCAAAATGAGCGTCATTGGCGGCTCGAAATTGTTGAGAACAAGATTGCCAATGAGAAGAAGGGAGAAGTTTTGGGATAATGATGGAGGCAGCAACACCTATATCAAAAAAGGCAATAGCAATGTATGGTTTTGAAAATTTTGATAGACGGATGGAGACTGGGGCTGCCGGGACTGGCTGAGATAAGAAGGAGGTGCCCTGAGAGGCAAAAATGCCGTTAATTCCAATAGTTGCAGACTGCTGATCATCTAAGCTGGAAGAAGTATCACTGTCACAGTCGGTGAGGTGGATTGCAAACAAAGAGTGAGGTGTCTACTCTTCTGAGTGAGTAGATTGATTCCACATCAGAGAAATCTGATACGTCTGTGTACTGTAATAACTGTTGGAAGAACTGTTCTTTTTTCTTCTGTTTAGGGCAGGCTTTTGCATAGTGCCCTTTCTTGTTGCAGATGAAACATCTTGTGCCTGATTGCCTCTGAATTTTTTCTTGTAAAGAAACTTCCATTTCTTTTTCTTGAATTTCTTTGGATTGAACTTCTTAGGGAAGTCATGCTTCTTGAAGTGTTTTTTCTTCTTGGATGCATAAGAGTTCGAGTCCTTGCATTTGATGCATAGGTCTGGTCTGTCGCAAGCATTGCCAAGCTTCTTAGCAATTTCATCAATGGTGTTTAAAAACTTTTTTTGATTGCACAATTATTCCAGGGCCAATAAGGCTGTCTGATAAATTTCTCCAAGAGATGCATTTTGGAGATTCATTCCCTTTGTTTCTAGAAGTTTGAGGGCTTCATTGCCAAGGGGTTCTGGAAGAGAATTCAAAACGGTTTGCTTTATATTTGGGTCATCCATCCCACCTAAAAGATAAAATCGTTTTGACATTCCATTGTAATGTTTCTCCAAGTCCTTTTTTTGTAAAAGCAGCATTTCATGCGGAGATATTCTTCTCTAGCTGTAACAGTCTGGTGTGTTACTACTCCAAGAAACTCCGTGTGAAGGATGAGAATAAAACTTTCAATGGTAGGAGATTAGAGGACTTGCAACTGGCGGTATTCTCCTAGGTTAATCCACCATTCTCGGAGTCTGCCCGTTAGTCTAGATGTAAACTTGACTAACGTAGGTCGAAGCTGTGCTTCTAGGATTTTCATCTCTACGCCAATCCAAGTTATCATATGAAGGAACTAGTCTTGCCACTGAGATGGAGGAACATCATCGATGGAGAAGAGAGTTTTAAGATTTGTGGTGTCTTGGAAAACTCTCCTAGGTTGGGTAGTATGTATATTTGGAGGTGGTTCAATGGGGTCTCCAACCCGCGGTTCCTCTTGCATGGGATCATGCATCATCAGATTAAGAGAAAGGTCAGAAGCTGTGTCATCTGAGGACTCAAATTCATAAATGGCATGTACCGAGGGTAATGGAGGTGTAATGGTAAGGTTTTTTAAGGAGGAAATGGGATTAGGTTGTTCTGCAAAGTCTATAGGGAATATGTCTGGTTTAGACGATGCACCTATAGTGGGATCTGGTGAGTCAACCAATGGGTTTGATTTGGGCATTGGCCTAGGGGGTTCTGGTTCTGGTTGTGCATACCGTGGTTTGACCACATGATGATATGATTTGGGAAACATATCATATAGGTGTTGGTTTAAAAGGATTGGTTGTTGGGCTTTCTGGGGTTAATACTCAGGTGTAGGTAAAGGTTGTAGGTTCATAGGAAGATTTGAAAGAAATGATTATGAAGGAGGGGCTACATAGATTGGTTGCATGGTATTGTTGGGTGCCATGAAAGGTGATTCTGGTGGTGGTCTAGGGATAAAGGATGAAGATGCCATTGGTGAAGTGATGGGGTTTGGTGTAGGTGTGGATGATGAACCTTCGAGTGATCTTAACTGGTTTTAAAGATGTCGCATTTCTGCTTCTTTTGAAGCAATCTACTGAGACGCTACTAAGAATTCTTTAACAGTGGTGGCTATCGTATACAGTTCATTTTCAAGCTTCTAAATCCTTTGCATAACTTCTACAATAAGATCCTCTATTGTAGCAAGTCTTCTGTCAACTTTCTGAGACATTTCTTCTTGGCCTTTAAGAATCTTTTTCATAGTCTGGTTCTAGGCCACTACATTTTCTGCTTGTCAATTCAAAGCTGCTTTTGCAGGTGAAATATTCCTGCTTGTTCCATCAACATTTTTAACTGAAGGGGTCTTGATTTTCCATTGGTGTCGGACCCTTTGTTGAGGATGCTCAAAATCTTCCAAATGAGGAAATAATTCTTGATACTGGGATGTTCCAGGTTAGAACATGAAACATTCCAGGGGTGGTGGTGCAGCTAGAGGGGTATGCCCTTGTCTGCAAGGTTGAGGGTAAGGCTTTTTGAGAAGAGAGAGAGCCTTTTGATAGTAAGGTTGTAAGGTTGGTAGAGGAGGTTTTGGTTTGGAAGAAAGTGGCTTTATACCCCAATCATCTGGAGGTAAAGCTGCAGGGGGAGTATGCTTTTCTCTTGGATAAAGCACATAGTAATCAAACTTTCCTGAGGGGTCTTCGAGAAGGCCAATTTCTGGATCTCCTACTTCATATCTTTCCTGGAGGATTTGCTGTTGGGATTTCTTCCCATGACGCTTCTTAGGATAGAGTTTTCTTTCTGTTTCAAGTTCTAACTCTACCTCTATAGAGTCTGCTTCACATTCATCACATATACAATCAACAATTTGATACTTTTTCTTTCTAACTTGGTTCAGCATCTAGACTTCTATTGGGTTTACAGGCTAAAACATTAGTTGATCCATAGTGGGGAAGGACAACGAAGAAGATGAAGATTCGCATTGGTTCTTTTCTAGAATGAATGGGGTTTCTACAGAACCATCCTTTTTACGCACAAAGAAGGGAACTTTAGATTGAACTGTTTTAGTCTTGGAGTGGATATTTTCGTAATTGGTGATCCACTTATCTGGAAGTAAAAGTTGTAGCTGATCAGTGGAAAGCTAAAGTGGCACATAGGTACAATGCGGGACTTTGTTGGTGTCCACCTTAAGAAACAGTGCTTCTTCTGCCTTCGAGAACTCTGGAAAAAAAAATCAAAGGAGTGATTTTGGATTCTGTATGCAACCTGGTAGTGTACAGTGGCTGCATAAGAAGTGGCAATTTGAGGTGCTCCCGAGATCTGGACTTGCACAGCCAGAGCATTGAACACATGAGGATCATTAGGGGAAGGTTGAAATTTGGATAGAGAGTAATAAACACAGTGTTAGCATTTAAAGTGGTCTGAATGTTTCCAATGACTGCATGTTGGTATTGAGTAAACCGTGTATCTAAAAGCCCTAAATGAGAAACCACTGGTAAACCTTTTCTACCATGAAAGGTAAGAGCAATCTTAATGGCTCCAAAGTGGATGTGAGTATAGCCTTAGGATAACCAAGGTTGTAAATACTCTCGAGGGATTTCCATAGGAAAGAAATGTTTTGCTTCATCAGCAGGAACCTGGTTTTGATTGAACTTGGAGGCTTTGACGTATTCTTTTACCAAAGTGGGAGTGGGTTTGCCTATGAGTTTCTTAATAGATTGTTTGAGACCAAAAGGGGGTTTCATATACACAGAGTAAGGATTTACAACTGGAAAGCTCGTAGGAGGAACTCAAGCTTCATCAGGCAGTTACTCTATTTCATATAGATATTCAAGTTTAGAAGAATAAATTGACCTAAATGAAGATATAGGTGAGAAGGAAGAGGTTGGTGATAATGACGGTCGAGGAAGATCCATAAAACAACAAGTTTGAAAATGAAAGTGTCTTGCTCTTCTAATCCACCCTTAATATTGTTACTGGTTATCTTTGCCTTTATCTTGTAAGAAATGGAGAAAACATATTCCTATTAATGCTGATGTCTCCACCACAGCCTATCACCACTCAACAACGGCCTTTTCAAGAGACGTTTATACCTAGCAAGGAATAAGATAATCGGGTTCCTAGATCGGTACCTGTGGGAGTTGTCCAACAGACGAGGTTCTCCATCATGACGTCTTCCCCATAGGAGAGATATTTGGTCAGAGGACTAGAGTCTCTATTATTGCTACAGTAGGCCAGCGGCCAGGCTGAACTGGTAAACTCCTAGGTTTCTAAGTCAGGCTTAGTTTTCTGTTGTTCCTTTGTTTTCCTTTTCTGATGTAAAAGATCCGACCATGCGGCAACTACAGAGTATTCTTCAGGTTACAATCACGTTTTCTGATGCAGAAGATCCGTCAAAGCGACAACTGCAGAGTATACTGGTCATGACAGGAACAGAGCATACTGGTCTAAGGTGATCAGAAACAGTACTTTGTAAGGAAAATATGACTTATAATAGTACTAAAAAATAAGATTATAAAGCAAGACAAGAGAGGGTTTTAGCCAACCATGGACATAGCCATGACTCTAATACCAATTTGAGGAAAATAGTAAAACAAGAGAGAAAACCAGAAAACAAAGGGGCAAAACCAAACGGTACTGGTAAGATTTTATTGAAACCCTAAAAACAGTAAACTCCAAAATAGTATATGAAATGTGATATAAAAAGGAAAATATAAGTAATCCATGTCATGGTCCAAATACGATTAATTGTTAAGTAATTTCATTAGCCCAGGTTTAGGACGTGACAATACCTTTGGAGACTATGAGAAAATCTCCAAGATATTCCTCTTCCTTTTGCATTGCCAATGTAGTAGCATTATTAGGATCATCACCCTTGTTCTTGTTAGCATGTTCAGGACAATCTCTATTTATGTGGCAAAATTCTTTGTAATAAAAACATTACACCCTGCCTTTTCCTCGACTAAGATCTCTACTCCTAGCTCCCTTTATCGGTGACCTTCATCTTCCTTCCACATTTAAAGCACTCCCACTCACAAATAAATCCTCAGAGGATTTCCTTTAAACCTCCTCATTGAGTATAATACTCACCATATCATTAAACTTGAGCATGTCTAAACCCGAGATATTACTCAAAGTGATCACCAAACCTTTCCAACTTTTTGGTAAAGAGGATTACAACACCAAGGCCTTAGCTTCACCGTCAAAGTTTATGCCTATCGAATATAACTGGTAAGTAACCGTGTTGAACTAGTTTAGATGTTTAACCACACCTCCACCCTCACCCATCTTCATGTTGAACAGTTTTTTCATTAGTAACACCTTATTGGATAGTGACGATTTTTCAAACTTGAGCATGTCTAAACCCAAGGAATTGCTCAAAGCCATCACCAAACCATTTCAATTTTCTAGTAAAGAAGAAAACAACACCAAGACTCTAACTTCATCATCAAAGTTGATACCTATCAAATATAATTGGTAGGTAACCGTATTGAACTCATTTAGATGTTTAACCACACCTCCGCCCTCACCCATCTTCATATTGAATAATCTTGTTATCAGTAACATCCTATTGGATAGCGATGATTTTTTATACATCCGAGACAAGAAAACCATGAGATCTTCTATAGTTTTCTCTTTGAAAATATTAAAAGCAACCAACAAAAATAGAGAGAGACGAATCATACCTAGTGATCTTCTATCAAGCACCTGTCAATCTGAATCGAACATCATCTCTAGCTTTTTCGCTTTCCCTCTAGGCAATTGATATAGATTTTTCTGATAGAGTGCATCCTCTATCTATATCTTTTAATATGAAAAATTCACACCAATGAACTTCTTAATATTGAACCTTCTGAATTCTTCTCTCATTGCTACCATTGCTTCCACTTGAATTCAAAAATCTTCCAAAATACAAAACTTGGCTTCTAACAAACCACCAACTATGAACCTGGAATAGCCTTTTTCTTCACAACAAGGAACTTGGCTTTCTGAACCTTTAGCTCTGATACAACTTTTTAGGATCAAAACCCTCTTGTTGTGAGTTCCTTGGAATTCAATAATAAATGTGGAACCACAAGCAAACAAATAAGAAATCACAACACAAAGATTTACGTAGAAAACTCCAAAATCGGGAAAAAAATCATGTAGCCTCACAAAAACTATTTCACTATAATGGAAGATTATAAGATTTCTCACTCACCCTCTCTTACACTCTATCACAACCCCAAACCCTAATATGAAACCCTTTCTTTAATTTCTTCTCTGACAACCTGAGGAATAAACCATTCTCTCACCTTGAAGTAGTAACCCCTTCAAAAAGAAAACCCCTGAAAAACCCTTTTCTATCAATTACAAACCTTATACTTTGCCCTAGAAGACTATAAAGACCTTATATAAAGTCTAGAGGTCAACCTCCAAGTGAATCCCATCCCTCTACAGACCTTCTAAATCAGTTTGTACTGATTTTCCATAGCTAGATTGATCCACACAAAAGGGTTGTCTCGGTCCGAGCTAGATCGTTCTGCCAAAAAATGTGTGGATCGGTACACTTCGTTTTTGGCATTTTTTGTTGCGAACCCAAACACTACCAGACTGATCCACCTTTTTTAGTTGGATCGGTCTAATATGTCACTTTCTTCTGGGCTTCTTCCACATCAGTCTCCACACCCCAACACTATTGAGTTTGATTACGGGTTAATAAGTGAGCCTGCTTAGTTTGTAATGAGAGGATAGAATTAGTTTCTTTATGGGGCTCCCTGTATGTGTGTGTGTATACATTTATAAATTCCCTATTCATACAATAAACTAACCCTAGAGGGGGCCGGTGAGCAGGATTATTACTATTTTTTTTATTTACCCATATAATTGATTATCTTCTAATTACACTTGCCCTAAATTTTATGTTTCAATTAAATGGTAAGGAAGTGTTAAGTTGTATTGATTTTCTTATTAGTTCAATTTAATAATTAACAAAATCTGTTGGTTCAATTCCAATTGGATTAATCAAATATTAGAACAATCACAACAACAAAAAACACCTTTTGGAGCATTTAAAAAACGCTTCTTATAATTAAAAAGAGCATTTTTCAAACGCTCTTTTGATGTGCGTCACAAAAAGTCACTGCCTTTAGGACTTAAAGAGGCCAATGACAACCATAAAGGATAAAAGAAGCAAAACAGAGAAGTAATATCAGCAAAAAGGCTTGATCTTAGTTTATTAAATGGTCAGTAAAACTTTTTGCACTTGACTACCATTCCCTCTACATCATAACCAAAAGAAATCAAATGTTCCCAAACAAGGCAACTGTCCTGACAAAGTACTGTTGAGAGATCAAATTACAGAATAAAAAGGGGAAAACAAGAACAAAACATCGCATGGTGAGGTTGTTTAAGATAAAAACTAACCAGATCCCAAATTTGAAACTAAGCAGTAGTAAATGAATCTAAAAGTCCTAATCAAAGCATAAAATACCAACACACAATCAAAATGATAAGACTGAAAATGAATCTCCATAAGAACCGAACGCAGATGAAACAAGAACATTAACACAAGAAATCTATTAGGATTTAGCTTTGATAAACATATAATATACTAGAACATGAGCTCCTCCAACCTCCGATCAATAAAGAACATTTGAAGAAAAGGCAAAATAACAATCAAAAACCCTTTGATTTAGATGCTAGCAAATAAGAAACAAATATGATCAGGAAGATCCATAGCTATGAACTGTACTTTGATAAAGAGAGAGAGATACCCATGGGTGGAAACCTACAATAATTTGCATAATTATGAGAAGTATTATTCTCGTAATCCACCGTCAAAAGAAGAACAAAAATTAAGACTCAAAATGAGGGGTGAATCCTAAATCATGAAATTACTTCTTGAAATCATAAAAAATGATAGTATTTAGAACGATCTCACTGAAGCTCAAAACAACATCTAATTCAGAGCTTAAACCTGCAAAAATCATATACAATTAGATCAAAAACCATTCCTCAAAATAAAAAAATCAGATCCAAAATGAGAGATTTTATTTTATTTTGGATAGAAACATAACCAGTGTCGAGAGATGATGTGTTGCTGTACGAAACACGAATTTGAGGAAATGATCTATGAATCTTGACGAGACAATTCGGCATTGCAGATCGAATCGAAAACTTGCAGCTTCCCTCTTGTTGGAGCTCAAAAATAAATTTAAAAAAAAGTTCTTAAGAACGAAGATTGTATCGTTGCCATGAATATAATAAGTACAAGAAATTAGAAATACCAAAGGTGTTGATTTGAAGAGAGCTGAAGATGAAGACAGCAACAAGATCGACCACTCCATTCCTTCCTCTTCTCCCCCATTCACTCACTCTCTCTCTCTCTCCCTCTCTCTCTCCCTCTCTTTCTGAGCACTAAATTTAGTGAGGGAGGAGAAAAGCAGGAAGGGAGGAAGGGAAAACGGGAAGGTTATATAGGAGTTCTCTAAAGGTCATTTTGCGCGATTTTAAAAAGCGTTTTCAAAACACTTTTAAAGGGTTATATGAAACGTTTTAAAAATGCTCCTAATGCCGTTTTTGTGGAAATAGAAAAGAGTCTTTGTGAAAACTCTGTATAAACCCTTTTTTAGCACCTTTTTTAGAAGCATTTCAAAAAGACTGTATAAAAGGGCTATTTTAGTCATTTAACCCCTTTAACAGCATTTTTTTGAGAAAAACGCTTATAATACTATACCTTTTGCAGTGTTTGTACAAAAATGATTCCTAAAGTATGCTGCTAAAAACCATTTTTGTTGTAGTGAATTATGCACACTAATTATGTGATAATAACATACAAAAATACAATGCACACAACAACACAATTCACACCATAAGAGACAAAAGCTTTAAAGTGGTTCGGCACACTGGACCTACTATGTCCACTATCCAAAGTTCTTCACTAAACTATGATTTTTATTAATAGAGTTACAATCTAATATTATAGACAAAAACAATAAAAATTGATCTCTTGCTTACAATCCCACAAGAATCCTCTCGTTGTAAGCTAATGTGTCCGATGACTTTGGTAAAACTCACAATACCTATGGTGACTCTAGTGAAGGTTCTCAATTCAGTATAAATAAATTGAGTTACTAGAGAAGACTCTAGATCATATGTCTCTTAGTACACAAATATTACTATAGTCTTAGATCCTTTTAGATTGGTTTGCCTCTAAATTAGGCGGATTTTACTATGGTGTTTAATAGTCAATTCCTCCAAATATATAGAATGTGAGGAATGCTTTCACAAATCAGATGCATCTTAAACTAGGTAGATATTACTATTAGATTCAAACTTTACTCCAGAGAATTTAAACAACAAATGTTACCTCTTTGTGGCTTTATCGCTTGGCGTTATCGCATGGGTTTCTGGGTTAGAAAATCCTAATCCACACGTACTATTTGATTTCTCAAAGAATAACACAAGCATGTGGTGAAAAACCATCTTCTTCAGTGGTTTACCAATATATGAACTCTTATAGGGATATCTTCAACCTCTAACAATGGAGATGTGGCTTAATTTGCATAGACTGTATGTTAGACTCTTTTCTAAATCTTCCTTAATGTCTCTTAACCTTCTTAAACCCTAATTAGGGTTTGAGATATTTTATAAAGGATGGAATCCTTACCCCCAATAGTTTACAAATCGCAATCTCGGATTTTCTAGAATGTACTTTTTTTATATATATTTCCTACATCATATCAGTCTAGATGGACTTGGATCGATCCAGGCTCCTATATTTGTCTGCTAACACTCAAATTGGTTCGGTGGATTGGTTCGGGTTCTCTATTTGTGTAGAGCACCGCCAGAGAATCCTTGGACCGGTCTAGTGGATTATAACTCCCTCAAATCAGTCCAGCTTAAGTGATGGATCAGTCCACTTAAGCCTTGATCGGTCTGATTCCCTTATTTATTTATTTTAATCTTTTTTTTCGATTAGGGTTCTTCTTCTAGGCTTTGGGTGAGGTTCAATCTAACCAACTTAGGTATAGTTAGGTCTCTAAAGCTAGCTTACCACATTTACCTTACAATTTACCTGTGAAGATCATGTGATGTCTTCAAAAGCTCTTCTTATTGAACCATGCTCACCAGCCTTAACCTTTTGGGTCTTCTGGTCTTCAAAGTCTTCAATTTTGATCAAATGCTAGATTCAACCACCGAAACTTTGTCATGACACTAAATGTAGTATAATGCATATAAATCATGACTTAGTCTGTTACATGATGTATTTTCTCATAGAATGGAATTGACAATACAAGTGAATATTACACTAACAGATTCCTCCTATTTAAACTTGGTATATGTGTATATACATATATATGCATGTATGACAGATGATGCTTGTGAGTGTGAACACAAGAATAGTTAATTATTTCTATTACATTCATGTTTAAACACATAGTTAATGATTAATATTTTAAGATGGTGGGGAATTAATTCATTTGAGACAGTAAAACAAAAGATTGTTCATTTGGACTGATGAGTATGTTATAGATCAACAAATAGATTGTTCATGTGGGTATTTTTGGTTGTATTATTAGAAAGTGGATTATTTATATGTTGTATTGTCTTAAAATAGTTAAGGTAATCTCTTCTCTTCTACTACTTTTTTTTTTTTTTTTTAAATTGCATTGACCTCATCATTTTATTTTTTTTATTTTTTGTCATTTGATGACATTTTAATTTTATTGTCAAATGATGCTGGTGTCTATTTTTTTTTAATGCTTTGGATTATTTTATTAGGTTCATCATAATGAGATACTGTTTTAAAAAAACTTTTAGAATAAAAGATCAAATAGCATTCTGTTCCGAAGAATAAGGAAAATGGATCCAAAATTGGTCATTCCCAAACGTCATTTTGTTTTTTTGGGTGCAGAACACAAATAATTGAAGTGGTATTAAGGTTATAAAAAACACATGGAATCTCGGCAGAAGCAGGTTATAGGACTTCTAAGAGCTTATCTCTCCTCTATCATGATCTTGGATGGCCTGATGTCGACAAAAATTCTCAATCATCTATGTGGCGCTTATGAGCATAAGTTCAGTAGGTTCCGATCTTGCATAAACCAAACTGTATCCTTCTTTGTAACAATACAATCCCATAGGTTTTAGACATGGGAAAAGTGATTACTCTTTTTTAGCAGTATGACTAGCGATGATGAAAGTACTAGCTAGATTCTATGCCTTAATTACATTTTTGCATGGCTCCCTATCAAATTGCATTAGATGATTGAAAGTGTAGTGCGAAAACCTAGATTTGGAGTCATATGCAACAAAATAGAAGAAAATAATGAAAACAGAATCACACAAGAACCAAGAGACAATTTAGGTGGTTCAGCTTGAAGCCTATGCCTAGGGGTGAAAACGGTAAGAGAGATTTCACTACGAATGAAATAGTGATTACAATGAACATTGTGGTAGCACGAAACCCAAGAACCCCTAAATGTAAACCCCAAAATCATATTCTGCAGGTCTGGTCTGACCCCAAATTGGGTAAAGAATACAGGTCATATAGGGTTTTTTCTCCGGATCTTCATTTGGGTTGCATTGCAGATTGAATTCTAGACACTTTTCCAACAGAAGGTCTTTTACTCATTGAACAAACTCAAATTTTAAGATCCCCATGTACTTGGGAGGTACTAAGAATGAAGATTGAACTGTATATATAAGCACCAAAATTTGTGCATATTGCAAATCATACCCTACACCTTTTATTTTATTGGTTAGGATACCCTACGCCATGTAAAAATCTCAAATTTACCCCCACAAAGAGGGGCATACTCCATAAAAAAAGGGCCCCAAAGTGGTAGCCCAGGTAAAAAGAGACCTAGGCGTATGCTTTCATAAACATTACCCATGGGTCGTAGAAGAATTCAAGTATCCCGAGCCTGGTCAAGAGCCTATCAACCTAAAGAAAGTGTTGGGCCACACCCAATTTTTTGTCTGAAAGAAATGAAGTTTTGCAAATAGAGAAAAGCTTTAAATTAAATCAAACATATATTTTGATGAAAGCTCCATTAATCAAACAAAATGATTGATTAGGAAGGAAGAAGATTTCATCAACTTTAAGGCCATGCGACTATAATCACCCAAACCTCTAAGCCTAAATGGGACCTTCTATACACACATACCTTTACTTTTCGTAGATATATACATATATTTTCCCTAGAACACTTGGAGCATATCTTTAGAGGAAACAAGTTTACAAAACTTTATGCTGAAAAGAAAAAAAGGCAACTCTTTCTCACCAAAAAAACAAAGCCCAACATGAGGACAATAAAGTTACATTGCAGCAATGTTTCATTTTCTTGATATGATCATACATCAAGCCCGGATTTGAAGGAATTTCAGCTTTTCTGAAGATCGAAAAACACCTAATCCAACTTTCATCTTCATTTTTAGCCGTTAATCAAATTCTATACTCACATGAGAAGTGTAAATCACGAGAATTGTAGCCCATCACATTACGTCATCACGTCAATACAAAATGTTCTTATATCTCTAGTTTTACTGTACAACAATAATTTTATAGGCGAAATTTGTGTAATAAAAGGTGGATGAGGCATATTATATATCTCAACTTGATGAATCAAGTCAAATGGTAGAAAATATATAGTTGTCCACATTTTCTCTTGTAAAAAAAAATCTTTTCATGTAAACAAAATAAAATTATTTATAATTTAAAATTAATAATTTATTGACTCACAAGTTTATCGTCTTGAAAAACTTACAAGTTCGAGATTTTATGATCTGCTGGCACAAAAAAAATCCCCTAGGACATCAAGGGGCCAACTGCAAGGTCCAAAAACAATTTTTTTTTTTTTTTCTCTTTTTTATCGCATATATTTGTCTTTTAAAAAATAATGTACATATGCTTAAAAATATAATTGAACAAAATAAAGCAGTTTTATTACGACAGCTTGAGAACATATGATGTGTTCTCTACATCTTATAATAAACACATGGAAAAGACGGTGGATTAATCTTTAGTACCAAATTATACGTCATAACAGGTTATGATGTGATTAGTATGCAACCGTGTCCGTTTAAAGTTTGCTTCCCATGCAAACTTTCACGTCGTATCGCCCGAGAAAAACGAATATGATAGACTTAATAGATTAATTTCTTCACCACACAATTGAGATTCCAAGCACATAATCGGTATGTATTTATTGATATTGAAAGACGTTGGAATTCTATGTTTCTATCCTATCTCTTCACATTTTGATTATGTCGTCACGTTACACCTTATTTCACCCACCGTAACGCTATTGCTATCGTCACATTTGTTTGAGACTTTATGAGATTAGGAGTCGTGACCTAATGAATGCAGCTCTATTGGATTTAACGGAATGACCCTCTTTCTCTCTCTTATTTCTCTTTCTCTCTCTCTCAACTACAACTACAGGTTCAACTACAACTAAAGTGATGTGGAGATCCACGTCCGGTGCTGGTTAGTAAAAGGTGGTTGCTCCGTCAATTGTGGGCCAAATTCATGATTAGGCAAAGAATTGGAAGGGGAAACGATCATGATTAGAGGGGAGAAGGCAAAACCCATAACTGAATATATGTACACCTGCTGCTACCGTTATGGAAGGAGAAACTAATTTTATTAATATTTATATAAAGTTACCGACACTAACAGTGCTTTGGTTGTGACCAAACTATCAACTTTTCTTTTCTTATCTTTTATTTGGAGAGGAGATACACGTACCCACACGGAGATCTTACCAAGGCAAGACTGTTCCTTTAGTGGTCAAAGGGACATAATCCATACGATTTATACGGTTTGAACCATAAGCACATAATTCTCTAAAAAAAACTCCAAAAGTGGGAGCCTGGTTTTGCTTCTTATGTAGCCTAGCTAATTGGGCAATTTTTCTCTTGAATTATTTTGCAAGAAAAAACAAATTGTATGTTGGGAAAGTGTCTAGAATTCAACTTGAGATGTAACCCAGATGAACATCCCAAAAACCCATTTGTGTGGAAAGGCGAGCAACATGGGCAATTTTTTTTGACCCGTATTCTTAACAGGATTTGGGATCAGATCCAACCCGTGAAAATAGGGTTTTGTGGGTTTATATTTAGGGGTTTTTTTGTGGCTGCACTGTTCATTGTAATCTCGGTTTCGTTCATAGTGAAATCTCTCTATCCATTTTGCTAGTGGACATAGGTTACAAGCCGAACCACGTATCGTAATTGTTCTTTGTGTGATTGCTGTTTTCCCTAATTTCTTTATTTTATTTTGTTGCATACAACACCAAATCTATCTAGGTTTTCTGCAAAACATTGTGAACCATATAAATTGAACTTTGAATGCTTACATTTTGGAATCAGATTCAACCCTGCTTGCCAAAAAAAATTACAAAGAAGAAGATGAAAAAATAATTTTTATTTTTTTAGAACAAATGCATGCTCGGATGATCAATTGATCATAGTTCAAATACTAGGTGCATGGGTGGTTGTTGGTGGGAGAGGGACAGTGAATTGAGTTTGGAGCCATTGAATGTAAGATGTATCGCCCATAGGGAATGCTATACGAATTGTGAAGAACATACGTAGAATATTTCATCCAATAATTATAAGAGAAGTGTAAGTGATCAGTGACCCCACGTAATCTTTATACACCAATAAGTGTATGCGTACATCACATGGAGTCGACCAATCAATGACTCATGAATCATTCCATAAGATCACAGCTATCGAAGAATCCAAACCTTTCATACCAAAACCAAAAAATTATAAGGACAATCCAAACCTTAATATTCCCACGTTTCTTGGAAAAAAATTATCTATTAATTTTTATAACTAGATTTTTTTGTACATTTTCTGTAACATTTTTTAGAGGTTAGTACTGGCTGTATTTAAGTATATACTAGTTGAATATAACTCGTCTTTAACATAGAAAAGTAAAGCCAGAGAGGGTGGTGGGACTTGGGGGGACCTCCTCAAGTCTATTGTATCTCCCGCCTTATTTTTCTTCCTCGACGGGGCCATGAAAGCGCAATGCCTCCGACCCCATCATCATCACTCTTTCTTGGCCTCTTGTCGTTGCGGTGGTTGCACAAGTAAAACGAGTGATAGATGCTCTCTCTCTCTCTCTCTCTCTCTCTCTCTCTCTCTCTCTCTCTCTCTCTCTCTCTCTCTCTCTCTCTCTCTATGCCTGCCTGAGATTCTTTAGAATATCGGTGGTTACGAAGGTGCTTTTCTTCAAGATTATAAGGTCGAGGGTCGTAGTTGAGAGGGGCGTGTCCCCGGCACTCTAGTGGCCCTAACGCCCATCTGGGTCCCACTACTACCCTATGTAGGGCGCACCATTCCCTCTCTCTCTCTATATATA